>SZYD01001846.1:0-62235 GCA_009363875.1 Mikania micrantha
ATAGGTCATTTGCCATCAGATTTTTCTCACCATCTTTATGGTAGCAAATTGGTCTCAAAATGGCAACTGCAACCATTTTGCTACCATAATTCTGGTAGCAAATACATTTTTATGTAGTAGTGCTTCTCGTAAAAAAAAATCAATCCTTAAAAGCTTTATATTCATTTATTTTGAATAATGAAGAGATTCTAGAGTTGAAGAAATCAATTTTATGTGTTGCATCAATGGACTTCTTGCAATCTAAAGTTGGAATCAATTTTTATGTGTTGCATCAGTGTAGTCATTATAGGGTTAAACCTGACTTTAAAGAGCGGGTATGAAATTTATTCTGTAAATTAAAAAAACTTATTATTTATGTAAGGCTGTTGGTTCAGATTTTGTTTATAATTTACTCCGATGTATTGCAGTTTGGATGGCTAAAGAAAGGAAACCTCATGATTGACTCGTATGCTTACAATATTTTTGTGGTGAGTGCAACTTCACTATTTTAGTAGTTTTTTATTCTCTCTTAAAATGGTGTGTTTGATCAAACTTTTGTTTTTTTTAATATTAGATATAGTTTTTTTGTTCCTATCATCTTTAGATAACAAAAGTTTATCGGTTTATTTATATAAAAATGAATTTTAGCAGCTTTACATTTCGTAAGGAAATTACATTTTTAGGACGAGTCATGCTGAATTTTTTTAAAAAATCTGGGACTATAAATTCACACTTTTCAAAATTATTTTATAAAAATAAGGTGTTATAGGTAGCGAGATGGAAATGAGTCGCCACTTCTGCATCACGCGGGTTTACTATTGTATATATGTATGTGTGTGTGTGTGTATATATATATACAAAGAGAGCTTTTGATATGCGTAAATTACTAATGTTTTTTTATATGGTTGATGATGACATGATTGATATCATGTGAAGTTTTCGAGCTAAGTCATACGGCAGTGAAATGTTCATCAATGATTAAATTACGTGTAATGTGTAAACGTTTGAAAACTGAAAGATGTTGCTTATTACATTGCTTTTGACTTTTTTTGTATTATGTTTCGGACCAAATTTTTAATGTTATTATTTACAATATTGTTTAACTTTTATTTTATATTATATTGTAAAATAATGTGTCTTTGTGACAATGTGTTATACAACTAACTATACGTGGTTTTTACCAGCACAAATTTGAGCATCTAAAGGTGTTTTTATATTATGATAAAATAAAAGTGTTACTAAAACCAACATTAATATATGACTAAGATTAGTTTAGTGGCACAAAAATTATGCTACAAAAGTCTAGCTCTTTTTATTTTGTGACAGAAAAAAAGTGCTACTAAAAGTCTAAAATTTTGTGCAGCACATTGAAAAAGTGTCACTAAAAGGCTTTAGCGTCACAACTTCTAGTGGCACTTTTTTTGTGTGCCACACAATCTTCAAGGGTTTCTAGTGTCACTCTTTTGGTCTTTTAAGATACTTTTTATATGCCATTAAATGACATTTTATTTATAGTGGATGTACAGTTAAGAACATTTACGGAGGACTTAGTAAAAGTAAGACAATTGCGGATGAATAAGACATTTGTAAATGTGCACCAAATGACAGTTGCAAATTATTGTCCATAAGAGACATTTGCAAATTATTGTCCATAAGAGACATTTGCAGGTATCCACTTAGACCGGCCGCAGAGCGCACGTCCCTAGCCGACGTGGCTGCTCATCCTTTCGGCGGACACAGTGGAGGGGAGGAGGAGGCCGCACTTGTTTTTTTTTTTTTGCACGTGGAGACATGCGTATAAAAGAAGAAAAAAGATGTGGGACACCTCTTTTAAAATCAAATTTAATGGTAGTTTTTTGAAATTGTGATGTGAAAGAGAAAGAATGCATCTGAGAATGATGCGTTGGAGTTAAAAAGAAGAGAGAATGCATGTGAAAAATCTTAGGGACATTTGTGGATGAATAACTCCCAGTAAGACATTTGTGGACGTACACTCAGAGACATTTTCGAATGTCTAAGTATGCACATTAACAAGTAACCATATGATTAATGAAATCCTTGAAACATTTATGTAAAAATATAATAGTAATAATAATAAGATTAAATAAATTAACAAAGACAACATAACAAAGAAAGAATTGAATAAAGAACTAAATAAAGAACGAAAACCCTCTAGTTAGTTGTATGATGATGCATTTCCTTCAAGAGGGAGGGTAATATATACTTTTTTGTACTATAGGTTACTGGTCATAATGATAGTATTTTCTGCGAGATGAAGTGTAAGAAATATTGGTTTGTACCATGGTTGCAAAAATCGCTAGGCGCTCCTAGGTCGGAACAGGTCCTTGGAGCGAGTAATCGGAGAGTACTCGGCCCTAGGCGGGAGTACTCGGGCAATACTCAGGAAGTACTCGGACTCGGAACAACACCTTGGAGCGAGTACTCGGAGAGTACTCGGCCTTGTAGAACGACTTTTACAACAGTGGTTTGTACTATGCAACTTGTTACGTTGGTGTTTACCCATTTATTGTGTTTAAGAAATGCCTAAATTTGTGTTGTACAAGTGTCATGTGTTTCCTTCATTATGAGGTGTAATAAATATCGGGTTGTCTTATAGTTAACCTAACTAGTGAGGTTGTCTTGTCCATGATTGTTGGGGGGGGGGGGGGGGGGGGGTTTAAGAAGTTGAGTTATTAACCTTCGAGAGGAAGCGTGAGAAATATTCTAATACATATAAAACAAAATGATGATAGTGGTAAACTAAGATAACAAGAAAGGAATAATAGAACGAAGAAGAAATAAAGATTGTAAAGAAATAAATAAATGAATCTAAATGGATCATGTGACATCCAGTACCTGATCGTCCGGCAAGTCTGTACGGTACGTATACTTTCACCTTTTACTGTGTGTAAATACATTATACGAACAGTGATTGTGATAACATAATTCAAATACAAAAAACAGTTGTACGTATTTATGTGAAAAACTTAAAAGCTGCAAGTACAACACTCATGATAAACAATAGTTGTTTGTATCTAGGTGAAAGCCTAAGTACAGTTAAAACAACGAATCAAGAAAAGCAACAGTGTACAAGTAAACAACAAGAACATGTCGGTTGCGATATGATATCCATAGATGACAGGAATCAGATGGCCGAAAAATCAGTATGAAAACAATGTGAAAATAGGAAGTTTAGTTGAGTCCGTCAGTGAGGAAACACAATTCAAACACAATTGCAGTGTTATTTCGGAATAGTGAACTGATAGTGTGTTTGTGTGGGTGACGATTCACACAAACATATCCGTGAGTTTAAAGTTCTGAAATAATGACTGAAAAGTAGAAAATAAGCATCAGAAGGCAAAACCATCGTCGTGTTCGTTCGAATGACGATTCGAACGAATACGCGCGAAGGTGACGCCTTTTGACGAAACGAAAACGAAACACGACTCTAATGGTAATAAAATAAAGAAAATAATTATAAAACATTTACTAGGAATAACCATCTTTAAAACTTAAAAATAAATTCTTTTTATTTAAATATGTAAAATTACGCGTAACAATCCAGAAACGCAACGGAGACGAAAAAGAGCAACCGAAACGAACCCGAATACCCCGGAGTATAAAAAGACTAAATGAGGGGATTTTCCTCATTTCCCTCATCATCCTCTCTCTCTAAACCTCTCACTCCCGAACCTATCTTCTCTCACAAGAAAACCACCTTCAAATCATCATAACTCACTCGTTTGTGGACGAAATCGGGCGTTCTTGGTGTCCACACGTAGCTATCAACGTCCTCTAGCTAGAAGTACAACAGATCGGAGCATTTATCCACTGAAAATCGAGGTAATCAACTGTTAAGGTCTCGAAAACTAGGGTTTTTGACACCATGACTCGACCCATAAACCCTAGCCAGTCTAAATCTATCCTGTCGAACCCCAACACTCTCGAAGCACTCATCTTCGTCGGCCATTACCATAGAAGCAGCTCAGGAACAGCTCGAAGGTTGATGAAGAGGATGAACAGGGTTCGTCAAGGGGTAGGGTTTGCCGAACCTTCGACCGGCCGAACGTGTGCATGGGCCGCGAACCTTTCACCATCATTCACCTAGAGCTGTTGCCGAACCAGTGCATCACCCACCGAACCTACATCGTCCAATGAACCTAGCATTGCCGAACCTCCAAGGGAACGAATCCATGAGAAGCGAACCTTCTGTCACATTGCTGAACCTCATGCATGGGTTACGAACCTTCTCTGGATGAACCTAGCCTAGAACCGAACCTGTGCACCACCGAACCTACTGGACCACTAGGCTGGGACTCGGACGAACCTGCATATTCACGAATCCTCATGGCTAGATCCCCCTCCGATGAACCTTCGGCCTCAGGCGAACCTAGCGAGGTCGAGCATGCATATAGCCGAACCTCTAGTCAAAGGGACCTAAGGTTCGCTGGAATGGGAACCGAACCCACTTCTTTCTCGGCCGAAGCAATTTGCAGCCCAACACCGTACCCGAACCGGCCCAAACTCATCTAGGATCGGGCCACTTACCTTCCATTCGGGTCAATTGGATAATTTGGTTCATGTTGAGACTCGGCCCAATTAATTGGCCCAACAGTGTGACACGCTCCCCACTTGATACACACATTCGGCCCATGTGATTCATTTGGCCCAAGATTTCGTGTTTAGGCCCAACATTATCTAGTTTGGCCCATGTGCTAGAATTCAATCTATATAAAATATAAAGATCAACATATGAAATCATAGGTCATGGGAATCGGATTAGTAATTAAGGCTTGCAAAACGAGTGTTAACGGGTTTTAACAGGTTTCTGACGACGCGATTAATGTAAATATAAACATGAAAACGACTTGTTTAACACTTGGTTTGGTGATTTAAGCATGACAGTTCTATATTTTATGTAACAAAAAAGAAAAATAATGAAGTCTAGCCTCTTAATTTTTATTATTTTTAAAAAGGTGAAAAATCAAATAGTAATTTTTTGCTAAAAAGGTCTAATCGTGCCTTAACAGGTACCCATTTTGCCAGCCCTATAGTAATCATGGTTATATTACAAAGGTGGTGAGTATTGGGTTAAAACAATTAATGACAATTAAGGCATTAAATCTTTACAAGAATAAGTTAAAGGCAAAAAGACGTAATGAAGATCAAGTCCTTAATCATAAACTACAATTATACACTAAGCTCAAACTAATTTGATTAAGTGTTAATAAATTCTATTTCAAATGGATCGGGCTGAATGATGACCAAGACCAAGGGGTGATAACCAAGTTAGAGTTAACACGTACATACACACAAATCCCAACGACTTATACTTACAAGTTACAGACAACGTGAAATAAATACAGGATCGTGAACACAAAAACAAGTCCAATCAAGAGCGCGTGCATTTCTTGTTTAAGCTAAGTCAACCACTTCGACAACAAGGTGAGTTCATACGCCCCTTTTCTAATCTTAACTGATTTTAAACTCTCGGGGCTGAGAAACATGCTTAACTTTTATTTATTTAAAAGTTTTATGTTTAACATATTGCTTATGCTTTGATTAGATAATATTGTTTGACTTATTATCATTTATCATTGTATGCATGCTAGTGTGATCATGATATGACAGGGATAACTAGGATGAATATGATAGTATAACTCCATAACTCATCAACATAATAGAATAACATAGTTGTAAGATTATATTTTACAACACTTAGTTATTCTTACAAGAACAAACATTGAGATAATCACAGGTGAACATGATGACAACAACAACGAAACACATGAATGATATGAAGATAATATATCTTCATAATATCATTCAACACCAGAGTTAAATAAGTGTAATAAGACAAGTGCTTATAACACTTAGCTTACAATTCGGCATGTATTACAAGATAACATGAAACAAGTATCATCCACCACCTGAGTCGACTAAGTGTAGTAAGACTAATTCTTATCACATCTTAGTGACAACAGGGTGACTATATGGAACAACAAGGAATGATAATCATGATAATGTAACTTCATGGTAACAACATCATTCACACAACAATTAACATAATGTAATAAGACAAGTTCTTATTTAACTTTGTTAACAAGAATGAGAACATACAACAATGGGAACAAACAACATTGATGAACACAATACAATTGATTACTATTGAACTGTCTGCATTATATCATTTCAATCATGTGCCATGTGTCACACCCCGAGCCGGCGGAAACGGATCGGCTTTCCCGTCGGGCAGAGGTTCTCGGGGCGCGATATCGTGAGTGATAATCGTGATGATCAGATTGTTTACATAGCATCAACATTGAGAATAACTAAAGCACAATATAGCATCAAACTAGGATTACAAAGTTAAATTACACATATCAATGTTTGATAATTTAACTAAGTAAACCTATCAAAAGAATCAATGTTTACTATCTTGTAACTGTGCAAGATATCAAAATAGATTCATAGCTTTCATCAAAAGATGTGCTTTTCCAAAATGTACTAAGTCCTTTAATTGGGCATCCTAGTATGCATTCCTGAGCCCTAGCTTACTCCTGTACGTCACCAGAGAAAGCATGTAAGAAAACAAAGTCAACACAATGGTTGGTGAGTTCATGTAGTTTTAGTATTTGAAAAATAGTTTTGCAAACCTTTTCGGTAAAACCTTAACCTCATTAACATCACCTGTATCATCCAACTCGGTATGCTTATGTATAGGGCCTACGAAAGGGTCGAGCCTACAACCCGCCCAGACGCCATCCCACCACATACTAAGCCACATAGGACATTGCTGTTAATGATAATTAAGCATTTTACCTACCATTCAATTCCATCATAGTTTCAAGCAATCCTGTTTAGAATTTAAGATATCTACCCAATAGCATTCACAAACCCCCCTTCGGTAACAACCTTAATCTCATTAACATCACATGTAATATCCAGATCGGTATGCTTATATATAGGGCATACGAAAGGGTCGAGCCTACAACCCGCCCAGACGCCATCCCACCACATACTAATCCACATATGACACTGTTGTTAATGATAATTAAGCGTCTTACCTACCATCAAATCCACATAGCTTTAAGTGTTCTGATTATGAGTTTCAACACGCACAAAGTAGTATTTGAATATCAAGTTTTGAGAGTTACCATTATGGACAGCTGCACACCCTAAGGAATTCAGCATCCATCCATAACGGAACTGAATATGACCCGCGACATCGGTGTTTTGATGAAGGAATCCTCAAGATGACACAAAGTCAGCTAGAAGAAACCAAAATCATCCTCGTCACTCGTCATAACCATGGATGAATCAAGAAGAACACTAAATGACTAGTAGGGCTTGATCACTGTCAAGACGCGGCGGTCAATCAGTCTGTCTTACATGATTCTGAAAAAGAAGAGCACTGTTGACTAGTAGGGCTTGATCAGTGTCAAGACGCGGTGGCCAATCAGTCTGTCTTATGATGTCCGATAGCTTAAGCTTACAAGTTTAGAGCATTCTCATAGTTTTACTGATGACTAGTAGGGGTTGACACATAGGTCAACACGTGGCGATCAATCAGCCTATTGTCTGAGCATCCTATGTATATCAAGAATTCAAGTGTTTCAAGCATTCCAAGCATATCATGCATTCAAGTGTTTTAAGCATTCCAAGCATATCAAGCATTCATGTGTTTTAAGCATTCCAAGCATTTCGAGCACTCAAGTGTTTATAGTATTTCAAGCATATAAGTCTTAATAGCCTTTTGAGCAAGTGAGTCTTTCTGAGTTTAAGTTTTCAAGATCTCTTAAGTATGGTTTTCAAAAGCATTCCTAGTTTTAGTGTTTGTCTTTCTTATGCATTTAAAAGCTTCGAGAGTTTTAAGAAAATAAGCATAAGTGTAAACAACATTAGTATTAAGATTAAGAGTATAAGATATTAAATTTTAAAAATAAGTGTATGAACTATTAGCAATTAGAGTTAGTGTATACAGTGTTAGCTTTTAGAACGAGTGTATCAAGTATTAGTGTTTAGCGTGAGTATTCAAAGCCTTAGCATCGAGCATGTAGTTTAGGCATAGAGTTTATAGCATAATCATCGAGCATATAGTTTAAGCATAGAGTTTATACCATAAGCATCGAGCATATAGTTTAAGCATAGAGTTTATAGCATAAGCATCTGTATAAGCATCACGAACAAGTGTAAAAACATTTAATAATCATTTCAAAAGTTGTTTAAAATGTATAACATGCTTCTCAGTCCCGAGGTAAAAACAAATATGTTTGAAAAGGGACAATGAACTCACCTTGTGTTCGAAGTGGTTGACTAAGTATAAACAAGAATGCGCGCGCTCGTTGTTGTGCTTGAGTTTGTTTTCACGACCCTGTATTGATTTCACGTTATGTTTGACTTATAATTATGAATCCTTAAGTACGTGTTTGTGTGTGTTTGTGTTAGCCCTAAAGTTGGCTAATATTTGTGAGTCTCGGTATTCATTCGGCCCTAATTCATTCTTGAAATTCCAAAGACCTTTAAGTGTTTTGCTAATTACTTGAATTACATGGATCTTTGTAAACATACTTGGGTGTTTAAATTAGCTTTAGAGATAAAACTCCCCGTGTTGCTCTCATTAGATAAATTAGTTCATTACATAGTTATCCACTAACTATGCAACTGTCGTGGCAAAAATTAAGGTTTTAGGTTTTGCAAGTGTAGCATCACCAATTTATGTCACCTTTATAGTAATTAAAGTCTATATAAAATCCATGCAGTTCTTGTTCATAGTTTTAGTGTGTTAGTTTATTTTCTAACCATATGTGCCGAATAATAGTGTTGTTGGGCCGAATCCATGAGTGGGCCAAGGAAATCACACGGGCCTATTGTGTTTTCTTGGGCCGACAACTTAGGCCCACTAAGGTCATGGGCCGTTGAGAATATTGTGGGCCGAGTGTACACTGTTGGGCCGAATAAATTTATTGGGCTCGGCCGAATGAGCTATGGGTCATCATAGGGTTTGGGCCTACTAAGGTTGTTTGGTCAAACGGTTGTGTTGGGCCGAACAAATGGCCATAGGCCAAATGTCGGTTTGTGGGCCGAGTACTTTGGGCCAGAGCAGTCACAGTAGGCCAAAGCAGTGTGGTGGGCCGGAAAGTAAACTGTGGGCTGGTTCTAGATGAGCTTTAGGCCAGTTGGATAGTGTGAGCTGCAAATTGCATCGGCTGAGAAGGAGGTGGGTTCGGTTACCCACATCCCAGCGAACTGTTACCATCTTTCCTAGGGTTCGCCTAGATCCCAGCTCCATCTAGGTTCGGCTAACCTAAAGGTTCGGCCATAGTTCGCAGCACGAGGGTTCGTCTCCTCCAAGGTTCGGCGGTGGTGGCTTGTTGTACATAGGTTCGGTCGATTATGTAGGTTCGTGTCATACATGCATTGTTCGTGGTCTTGATGCAGGTTCGGATATGGTTCACGGGTACAGGTTCGGCACACGTGCAAAGGTTCGGCAACAGTGGTTCATAGCTCCAGGGTGCGACTGTGCATGAGGTTCGGCTAAGAGGGTATAACCATGCAGGTTCGGCTGGTCGAAGGTTCGGCCGGCCTCCCCCTTACGAACCTGAAACTGATCAGCATCCCCTAGGACTTCGAATCTGTTGGAAACCATTTCTCCTAGTCGTGTTAGGTGTATATATGAGTTCTTGAATGTGTTGAGGTTCGTTTTTGTGAGGGTTTTCAGCCGGTTAGGTATTGGGTCGAACAAAGGTGCAACAAACCCTCATTTTTGTAATTTTCATGGCATCATACCTCGAGTTTGGCTGGATAAAATCTCAGATCAGTTGTATTTCCTTGTAAAGGAGGTTGAGAGCGTCGTTTGGACACCAAGAACGTCCGATTTCACCAAGAAACGAGTGAGTTATGGAAGCTTGAAGTCTTGAATCTTAGAGATAGAGGGGGTGATGGCTTGGAAGCTAGAGAGAGAGAGAGAGTGAAATGTAACAAATGAAGTAAATGGCCTCATTTAGGGTTTATATACCCCGTGGGTGTTTGTCACACCCCCTGCGCCGCGTGCGGAATCCACGGCGCGGTGACGATCGATGGTTGAATCATGCACAAGTATTGAATAAGAACAACCACAATGCATTACTAGGTTTCAAAATTTTTAGACCATTGTTTAATTACAGACATTCTATCTATCTGTTAAAAGAATAACAACTACAGACCCAAAATATAGTTTACAAAATAAGACTTCAAACAAGACAATTAAACAATCAGGATTTAGTGTGTTTCTAATCCATCCTAGCTTGTTTCTTCATCTTGTTCTATCTTAAAATGGTCTCCTTATTTGTCCCTTAGAATGTCTTAAACCTGATTACCTGAAACACGTGAAAAGTAACCGTCAACTACAAAAGTAGTTGGTGAGAACAATAGGTTTAACAGTTGTAAATATGAATCTACATTGTAAGGCATATGTGATATACAGTGAATAAAAATACATGGATGGTTGCAAGCCAAACTAACATCAAGTCTGTAAAACGTGTCCAAACAGTCATCAGACTGTTTGCTAGAAAACCAACACATAATCAAGTCCCAAACTACGTTTGGAGTTAGAAAATTAGTCAGCAACATTGATATAACCATACATAACCAATCCTGCAGTTAGCTTTTAAAACAAATTTAAAAGCTAACTCCAGAATTTAGTCTGCCCAAATGTGTCCGCTTTCCCTTGTTGTGATCACCCAGTACTAATGCTAAATGAATATGTAACTTGATGTGTGTATAAGTTTGTTCACAACGATGAACACCATGCTTTTAAAAACTTGAATTGAAACCCTTTGATTGAATGCCTTATTTGATTTCCATGTTTTGAAAACTTCCCGTGAATACCATGAATACCAATGATTGAAATAACTTGTTTGAATACCATGAATTGAAATTCTTTGTTTAAATACCACTATGAAAACCATTGGTTGAAAACCTTGTATTGAAACCCTTGATTGAATACCAAAGATAGTGTCCTTGTGTAATAACAAGGTTTATAACATATCATTTTTATCGAAAACTCAAGTTTATAGTAAAAGAGTTTATAAATCTCATTAGTTAAAAGTGTTTAGCATTTATAAAACCATTAGTGTAAAGCTGATATAAAACAGTTGAAAGAACCTTTATAAAACCTTTTTAGTAGCAACAAGTTTAACGGTTGATAAAACATTTTAAACAGTTGATAAATCCTTTGAAGATAGTTGAGAAATCCCTAGGATTTTTAAAGCGAACTTGTAACAGTTGAACTGTAGCATAAATCCCGTATATGAAATATGTTTGGCATAAAGAGTGTTTGATCACGTGTTCCACCCCAAAACAGTTGAAAAACAGTAAAAGAGGGGCTAATGTTCTCACATGTCTGCAGTAGACTCTGAACTATAACAATTAGCAAGTAGCAAACAAGACTTCTATCTGGTTCCTATATCAATGTAATCATACATAGAATATAAGATTTATGATTGTATAAGCTTTGAATTATTGATTGACTCGTTTTGGTTGCTCGGTTCGCGTTTTCGTCATGTAACGCGCTGTTACGCGTCTTAAAATAAAAGAGTTGTTATCCTCATCATTTTGATGAGTTTCAAAATTGTAAAATGTAAAAATAATTTATTTTACTTATTTTTGTGTTTCGTTCGTTGACAGACCGTTAAACAAATGCAATTACGTGTATACCCGCAATCGCGTACGTTTTTCGATCGTATTATTTATAGTCGTTTACTCGTAATTATAAGTTCAACATTCGTGTCATTATGGATCATCACCCATAACTATACTCAGTCTCGCTTACGCATTACGATTTTGTTTCATTAATTTGCTTGTCATACTATTCGTCTAAACACTACGCACTAACACTATCCCATTACACCGAACGCAGTATATATATATATAGGGCATACCCCAGAGTCCAGCTACCTGCCTTATCTGACGCCGTCCCACCACTGTTTCGATATAATACGATACTGTTCTTGCCTAGTGAAGTCGACTGTAAATAAATAATATATACTTGTTCCTAATTAAAGAATTCCTATAACACACAAACATATTCATGAACTCTTGAATCACACTGAAAACTGTGAATTAAACACATATTGTACTATCACTGTTTATGACTGTTATAACTATATGCACAGATGTTACAGTCTCCCCTAGTTAAGGGAATTTCGTCCCGAAATTAACTAGCCGAAGGTACTGTAAAAAGATGAGGGTACTTAAGCTTCATCTGGTCTTCACGTTCCCAGGTGAACTCAGCACCATGTTTGCCCTCCCATCGTACCTTTACGATCGGGATACGACTATGTTTATGTTTCTTGACTCCATGATCCATGATTTCGACCGGACGTTCTATGAATTGCATGTTGTTTTGAATCTGAATGTCTTCTAGTGGAATCTGAACATCATGATCCGCCAAGCATTTCTTAAGATTCGATACATGAAACGTATCGTGAACATTGCTTAGCTCCACCGGAAGTTAGAGTTTGTAGGCTACGGGACCAATCCTTTCCAGGATCTCAAAAGGTCCGCAATCTTGGTGCAAGTTTCCCTTTCTTCCCAAATCGGACAACGCCTTTCCAGGGAGAAACTTTGAGTAAGACTCGGTCACTGACTTGAAACTCAAGCGGTTTCCGACGTCGATCGGCATAACTCTTTTGCCGATCTAGTGCGGCCTTAAGCCTTGATTGAATGATTTTGATCTTGTCTGTTGTTTCTTGAATAAGTTCAGGTCCTACGACCTGTGAGTCACCAACCTCGGTCCAACAGACCGGTGATCGGCACTTCCTACCATATAAAGCTTCGAACGGTGCACATTGAATGCTTGTATGGTAGCTGTTGTTATACGAAAACTCGATGAGTGGAAGATGAGTATCCCAACTCCCACCGAAATCGATCACACAAGAACGAAGCATGTCCTCGAGTGTTTGGATAGTCCTTTCGCTTTGACCGTCGGTTTGGGGATGATATAAGATTAACACGGGTTCCCAAAGCCTTTTGCAATGATTGCCAAAAGCGAGAAGTAAAACGGCTATCACGATCAGAAATGATTGATGTTGGAGTACCATGACGTGCAATGATTTCGTTGATGTACAGAGTGGATAACTTCTCCATTTTGTAATCCTCTCGGATAGGGAGAAAATGAGCAGATTTGGTGAGTCGATCAACGATCACCCAAATTGAATCGTAACCTCGCGGAGTTCTCGGCAACTTAGTTATGAAATCCATGGAAATTTGTTCCCATTTCCATTGAGGAATTTCAGGTTGCTGCAGAAGTCCTGAGGGCTTTTGTTGTTCTGCTTTGACTTTGGAACATGTTAGACATTTCCCCACATACAGAGCTATGTCTTTCTTCATTCCCGGCCACCAGTAAGATGTTTTCAAGTCTTGATACATCTTATCGGCTCCTGGATGAATTGAGTATCATGACTTATGAGCCTCATCACAGATGAGTGTGCGCAATTCTTCTGACTTTGGAATCCACATACGACCGTTGAAGTATAAAACCCCATCAGCTCGAGGTTCTAGTTTACCCTCAACTCCGCAGTCTAAATCTGTCTTCAGTTGATTGTCGATCACTACTTGTTGTTGTGCAATACGAATCAGCTCTTTCAAATTTGGTTGCGTGTTGACCTCCATGGCTCTTACATGAACTGGCTTGACTGGTTCCTTGCGACTAAGAGCATCCGCCACCACATTGGCTTTACCCGGGTGATAACGAATCTCACAGTCATAATCAGTTAGAAGCTCAATCCAACGCCGTTGTCTCACGTTGAGTTCCTTCTGATTTAGTATGTGTTGCAGGCTCTTATGGTCTGTATAGATGACACATTTAGTACCATAAAGGTAGTGCCTCCAAATCTTTAATGCAAAGACCATAGCCCCTAACTCAAGGTCATGAGTAGTATAATTCTTCTCGTGAACCTTAAGTTGTCTGGAAGCATATGCAATCACTTTGTCTCGTTGCATAAGTACACAACCGAGTCCAAGGTTTGAAGCATCATAGTAGACAATGAAATCATCACTGCCTTCTGGAAGACTAAGAATAGGGGAGTTGCATAACTTCTGTTTAAAAGTTGGAATGCATCTTCTTGTTTCTGTCCCCATATAAAAGCCTGAATTTTCTGGGTCAGTGTGGTAAGTGGCAAGGCGATCTTTGAAAAGTTCGCGATGAATCTCCGGTAATAGCCTGCCAGTCCCAGAAATAAACGAATCTCTGTTGGAGTAGATGGGGTAGTCCAGTTCTTAATTGCCTCAATCTTTGCTGGATCTACGTGTATCCCATCCCTGTCAATGACATGCCCTAAGAAGTGAACTTCTTTTAGCCAAAATTCACACTTTGAGAATTTAGCATAAAGCTGTTCAGCTCTTAGTAGCTCTAAGACTTTCTTCAAATGATCCTCATGTTCTTGCTCAGTCTTTGAATAAATCAGTATATCATCAATGAAGACTATAACGAACTGATCTAAGTACGGCCTGCAGACTCGATTCATCAGGTCCATGAACACTGCCGGTGCATTGGTCAGTCCAAATGGCATAACCACAAACTCGTAATGTCCATATCGAGTCCTAAACGCAGTCTTTGGTATATCCTCATCATTTACTCGTAACTGATGATACCCGGATCGTAGATCAACTTTAGAAAAGCAAGTCGCTCCCTGTAATTGATCAAACAGATCATCGATCCTAGGTAGAGGATATCTGTTCTTGATTGTCAACTTGTTTAGCTCACGATAATCGATGCATATACGAAATGAACCATCTTTCTTCTTGTCAAAGAGAACCGGAGCTCCCTAAGGAGAGAAACTCGGTCTAATGAAATCTTTGTCTAGAAGTTCTTGGAGTTGACTAGACAGTTCTTGCATCTCAGATGGTGCTAATCGATATGGTGACTTCGCCACTGGGTTTGCTCCAGGGACGAGATCAATTCTAAACTCCACTTGCCTGATAGGTGGTAATCCAGGCAAGTCTTCTAGGAATACGTCCGGATAATCTCTGATGACTGGAACGTCTCCAACCGCTTTCTTCTCAGGTTTCTTCTCTACCACGTGAGCCAGGAACGCAAAGTATTTCTTCCTCAGGTACTTCCTAGCCTTGATACACGACACAATCTTAAATCCGCGGCATGGTTTCTCACCGTAAACTTGCATCATTTCGCCGGACGGTAGGGGGAGTCGAATAAGTTTCTCCGAGCATACCATCTCGGCATGGTTTTTGGATAACCAATCCATTCCTACTACAACTTCGAAGCTTCCGAGTGTCATAGGAATGAGATCGATACGGAAAAGATGATCGTTCAATCTCAATTCACAATCGCGAATTATTGAATTCACTAATGTGGTCTTACCATTCGCTACTTCTATGGTGTAAGGAGCATCAAGTACAGATGGTTGTTTATTAAACAGTGAAGCAGTATTAGTAGAGACAAAAATTTTATCAGCACCAGTGTCAAATATGATAGAAACGTAGTGATCATTAGTGAGAAATGTACCCGTGATGACTGACGGGTCCTCGCGTGCTTCGGATGTTCCGATAACAAAGGCACGAGCAGTAGCAGTTGTAGCGGCTGGGTTGAGTTTTGGGCACTGGTTTCTGAAGTGTCCTTCTGCTCCACAGTTGTAACAAGCCCTTCCACCAGTAGTAGCAGGATTAGCGGTGGTAGTTGCAGCAGCAGATAGATGAGCAGATCTACATGTTGCCGCCAAGTGTCCCATCCGTCCACACTTGAGACATTTTCTACATGGAATAGTGGGTAGATGATGGTATTGGCATTTAGTGTAAAGTGGAAACAGACCAGTATAGGGTTTTCTGGCCGTTGCAGGCTGTGGAATAGCAGTAACAGGAGTAGCTTGAGTAGGTGTAGCTGCAGTTAAGGCTGCATAGTTCTTGATCGTCTTTTGTTTCTGTTTCTTCTTTTTGGGTTGGTGCTGTTCACGCTTCTTGCCTTCTTCAACCTGTGCTCTCTTATACCCCTTTCGAGTGAGCACACCCGCTTTGAGATATTCCTCAGTAAGTGTAGCGCCAAGATGAATCGCCGCCTCCAGAGTAGTAGGGCTACTCCCCATAACAGTTCCCCTGATGACTAGGGGTAATCCTTCAATGTACTTCTCTATCCTGCGAGATAGAGGAGTAACCAGATGTGGCACCAGAATGCACAAGTCATGGAAACGAGTTGTATATTTGGCGCTTTCACCACTGTCTTGGACTAAGTTCCACATTTCCACCTCAAGTTTCTTCAGTTCATGGCGTGGACAAAACTGTTCCACCAATACCTTCTTGAAATCTTTCCACGGTAGGGCCAAAGCAACTTCTCGTCCCCTAGTGTTCTTCTCAGAATTCCACCAGGTGAGTGCGCCTTTATGAAAAGCGCTTGAAGCCATCTTGACCTTCAGATTTTCCGGACATCCTGTGAAGTCTAGGATATCCTCAATGCTTTCCAGCCATTGCAGTAGACTGGTAGCTCCTTCAGTCCCAGCATACTTAGGAGGCTTAGCATCATTAAATTGTTTGAAAGTGAAAGTAGCATTTCCGGCATTGTTGGCATTTGAATTGTGTGCTGAATCACTGGTACTTCCCCGAAGGTTCTGGGTGATATCAGTGACCATACTCAGGATAACATCCTTCATATGTACAGCGATGGCCCGTGCAAATTTGTTAATCTCATCATCGTTGCCACTTGTTGAACCCCCTCTGTTAGGGTCACGTCGAGGAGGCATTCTATGAATAGAAGCCACAAGTGATTCAGTAATGAGAAAGGATACAATTGAATTTACATGATAAAGTTAGTAATATATCCATACTACTAATATTATCATTCAATTGTAATATGAGCAAATACACGTATAAGCAATCAACTTATTAGCATACTTCTCATGTGATTGTTTATGATGTCTCATGATTTCACTCCACCAAACCTACACACTGACACTTTCCCAGTATACCGAAGATAGCTTATATATAGGGCATACAAAAGGGTCAAGCAAACTGCCAGCCCAGTCGCCAGCCCACCACCGCTTCGATATACCACAATCATGCCCTTGCTAGCATTTGGCAATACGATTGTATTGATTTCCATGTATGTTTTATTGATTAAGAATCCCATGTTCTTTGATCACTGAACGATGATTGAATCTATGATTGAATTATGTATGCACCTACTAACAATTTTTAACATGTAGAACTACATCCTCTGTGTGCTCTACATTTTTCTTGTTAACCTATGTTAGTAAGTACTAAACATTTAATCACTTAAGAATTTCACTTAAGGTTTACATTTAAAGAATGTTCACAACTTGATTGATTCACATCCAATGGTTGACTCATCTATGTTTGATTAGCACAATGATTGTTTCACACACTTGTTTGATTCCTCTTTGATTGTTTCACACAATGGTTGTTTCTCAAATGATTGTATCTCATATGTTTGACTAATGTTCAATGAATCCAGTTTCTCCCGGATCTTTACTTCAAATACGAATGCCGAATTCCCCCTGCCATACTGAAGATAGCTTATATATAGGGCATACCCTGGGTCAAGCTACTGCCCGCCCAGCCGCCAGCCCACCACCACTCCAGTATGCCAGAGCTTGGCCGCCATCTGTATTTGAAGCTAGGATCCCAACTCTTGATTGATTGTGATTGATTCATTATTGTTTCTTGAACTATGAATATGATTATGATTGTCAAAACCGAGATTCTTGATTTACTAAAAATCAAGACCTTCGGTTTTAATATATGTGTCCTAGGTTAATTAACCTAGGTTCCCAATACTTACAGTATTGAGTATAATGATCTCCTTGTGAGAACTTCAACTAAAGAATGTTGTTACACAGATTCTAAGTTACGAAGTCCTAATGATAATGAATACATGATGATGATATCATGATTAGAATTTCGGATCAAAGATACTAAGAATACATATCTTTGCCTCTAAATTCTGCAATGAACTCTGATTGAGAATTTCAGATCAAGGATAATAAGAATATAGATCCTTGCCTCTGAAATCCTTTAATGAACTCTGATTGAGAATTTCAGATCAAGGATACTAAGAATACAGATCCTTGCCTCTGAAATCCTTTAATGAATTCTGATTGAGAATTTCAGATCAAGGATACTAAGAATACAGATCCTTGTCTCTGAATTCCTTTAATGAATATGTGTTGAGAAATTTAATTCAGTTTGTAAAATTATAGAATCCTGATTCAAATTTCTTGACTCGATACTTAATCTTAGAAGTGTATCCCTAAGATCTTTCAAGCTCGATGTAGACTTAATGCTCACTTAAGTTTACTTAAATCCTAAGTATCTTCAAGCCTATAGCACTTAGTCCTATGGGGTAGCTTAGGTTATAGTCTAGGTCATTAAATATTGGGTTTTTCCTAGTTCTCTACAACCTTGGCTCTGATACCAACCTGTCACACCCCCTGTGCCGTGTGCGGAATCCACGGCGCGGTGACGATCGATGGTTGAATCATGCACAAGTATTGAATAAGAACAACCACAATGCATTACTAGGTTTCAAAATGTTTAGACCATTGTTTAATTACAGACATTCTATCTATCTGTTAAAAGAATAACAACTACAGACCCAAAATATAGTTTACAAAATAAGACTTTAAACAAGACAATTAAACAATCAGGATTTAGTGTGTTTCTAACCCATCCTAGCTTGTTCCTTCATCTTGTTCTATCTTAAAACGGTCTCCTAAGTTGTCCCTTAGAATGTCTTAAACCTGATTACCTGAAACACGTGAAAAGTAACTGTCAACTACAAAAGTAGTTGGTGAGAACAATAGGTTTAACAATTGTAAATATGAATCTGCATTGTAAGGCATATGTGATATACAGTGAATAAAAATACATGGATGGTTGCAACCCAAACTAACATCAAGTCTGTAAAACGTGTCCAAACAGTCATCAGACTGTTTGCTAGAAAACCAACATATAATCTAGTCCCAAACTACGTTTGGAGTTAGAAAATTAGTCAGCAACATTGATATAACCATACGTAACCAATCCTGCAGTTAGCTTTTAAAACAAATTTAAAAGCTAACTCCAGAATTTGGTCTGCCCAAATGTGTCCGCTTTCCCTTGTTCTGATCACCCAGTACTAACGCTAAATGAATATGTAACTTGATGTGTGTATAAGTTTGTTCACAACGATGAACACCATGCTTTTAAAAAGTTGAATTGAAACCCTTTGATTGAATGCCTTATTTGATTTCCATGATTTGAAAACTTCCTGTGAATACCATGAATACCAATGATTGAAATAACTTGTTTGAATACCATGAATTGAAATTCTTTGTTTGAATACCACTATGAAAACCATTGGTTGAAAACCTTGTATTGAAACCCTTGATTGAATACCAAAGATAGTGTCCTTGTGTAATAACAAGGTTTATAACATATCATTTTTATCGAAAACTCAAGTATATAGTAAAAGAGATTATAAATCTCATTAGTTAAAAGTGTTTAGCATTTATAAAACCATTAGTGTAAAGCATATATAAAACAGTTGAAAGAACCTTTATAAAACCTTTTTAGTAGCAACAAGTTTAACGGTTGATAAAACATTTTAAACAGTTGATAAATCCTTTGATGATAGTTGAGAAATCCCTAGGATTTCTAAAGCGAACCTGTAACAGTTGAACTGTAGCATAAATCTCGTATATGAAATATGTTTGGCATAAAGAGTGTTTGATCACGTGTTCCACCCCAAAACAGTTGAAAAACAGTAAAAGAGGGACAATGTTCTCACCTGTCTGCAGTAGACTCTGAACTATAACAATTTGCAAGTAGCAAAAAAGACTTCTATCTGGTTCCTATATCAATGTAATCATACATAGAATATAAGATTTATGATTGTATAAGCTTTGATTTATTGATTGACTTGTTTTATCTTGAACCTGATTAACTCTTGAATACTTGTTCTCATGTTTAAGAATGTTTTTTGAATTTTGAATATCATGATTTGAGTCACTTGATTGATACTTGATTCATGAAAATAAGTGTCATGTTTTTTATGCACAACTTGTATGCATAAAATGACAAGTGTGGATGATTTTGATAATCATTGTTTAACATGTAAATTGAAGATATGTTAAAGTGTTTTAGACCCTTGTGATTATGACTTGATCTCATAATTAGGTTAAATTAAACCTAAACCAAATAAGATCCTTTCATAATTAAGGAGTTAAAAGGCCAAGGTTGGGCCTAAGCATGTGTATGGACTAGTTAAGTGAATTGTTGGGTTTCATGAGTCGATTAACCACAATTTGGGCCGAAGAAGAAGGGGTTGGGCCGGTTGCATCTTGGTGGTTAATCTGTAAACGTTTGGGTAAATCAATTGGGCTACATTTGACTAATGGGCCGAGAATACTATTGAGCTTGATCTAATCATGTGGGCCGAACTAAAGGGCATTGGGCCGATATAAGAAATGGTTGCATACTGTCGACCGGATCACAAGAGCGGTAGCAACACAACCTTAGATCCGACCACCCAGAGCAGCGAACCCTTCTGGGTTCGTGGATGCAGGTTCGCCGCACAGATGATCACGAGGTTCGGCTAAGGCTGATTAATAGGTTCGCCTCTAGTCTTGCATGGGTTCGTGAAATTAGAGAAGGTTCGACCGAGAGTTATAGGGTTCGGCACCTATCAAAGGTTCGTGTATGGTTCGTGATCCATAGGTTCGGCTAGCAGGGCTGCATGCAAGGTTTGTCTGGGATGGTTCGTTGTCCTAAGGTTCGTGAGCATGGTTCGTGACACATCTGCTGGTTCGTTCCTCATGAGGGTTCGGCAATGTCATGGGACATGGTTCGGCTGGTGTGTAATGGTTCGCAGCCTTGAGGTCCGCCAGTAAAGGAAGGTTCGGCTCATAGGTGTTTAAGCATAGGTTCGTGGATGGCACAGCAGCAGGGTTCGGCACTGGGCCACAAGGTTCGCCTGACGTGTGGCCGTCCAGTGCAGGTTCGCCCGTCGAACCTACGAAGGCTGTGCATCATCATCACCGTTTCTTCAAACACCCATGATCCTAACATCGATCTACTGGTTGTGACTCGTGATCAGAGGCTTGCGAAGGTGTTGTGGTGGCGAGAGTTATGTGTAAACCGGTTATCATCTTGGTTGAACAACACACACATACAAAACCCTATTTTTCAGCGTTTTCACTCGTTCATACCTCGTTTTAGGCCGGATAAAACCTCAGATATGTTGTACTTCCTTGTAGTACTCGTCGAGAGCTACGCGTGGACACCAAGAACACCCAAATCCGTGGAGAAACGAAGGAGTTACACGCGTTTGAAGCTTGGATTTCTAGAGAGAGAGGATGGACGGGAATTCTAGAGAGAGAGGGTTTGGCTGAAATAAATGAGGGGAAAAGTCTTCTTCAAGGCTTTTATACTACGAGTGGTATTCGGGTTCGTTTTGGTTGCTCGGTTCGCGTTTTCGTCATGTAACGCGCTGTTACGCGTCTTAAAATAAAAGAGTTGTTATCCTCATCATTTTGATGAGTTTCAAAATTGTAAAATGTAAAAATAATTTATTTTACTTATTTTTGTGTTTCGTTCGTTGACAGACCGTTAAACAAATGCAATTACGTGTATACCCGCAATCGCGTACGTTTTTCGATCGTATTATTTATAGTCGTTTACTCGTAATTATAAGTTCAACATTCGTGTCATTATGGATCATCACCCATAACTATACTCAGTCTCGCTTACGCATTACGATTTTGTTTGATTAATTTGGTTGTCATACTATTCGTCTAAACACTACGCACTAACACTATCCCATTACACCGAACGCAGCATATATATAGGGCATACCCCAGAGTCCAGCTACCTGCCTTATCTGACGTCGTCCCATCACTGTTTCGATATAATACGATACTGTTCTTGTCTAGCGAAGTCGACTGTAAATAAATAATACATACTTGTTCCTAATTAAAGAATTCCTATAACACACAAACACATTCATGAACTCTTGAATCACACTGAAAACTCTGAATTAAACACATATTGCACTATCACTGTTTATGACTGTTATAACTATATGCACAGATGTTACAGTGTTCGTGTTCGTTTCGGTTGCTCGTTTTTCGTCTCCGTTGCGTTTCCGGATTATTACGCGTAATTTTTACGTATTTTAAATACAAGACTTTATTTTAGTTATTTTAAAGGTGGTTATTCGTAGTAAATGTTTAATATTAAATTTTCTTAATTTATTTTCGTACGTGTCGTATTTCGTTTTCGTTTCGTCATATCGCGTCACCATCGCGTGTATTCGTTCGAATCGTCACCCGAACGAACATGACGTTGGTTTAGCTTTCTGACTTTTGTTTTCTACTTTTCAGTCATCATTTCAAAACGTTAAACTTTCAGATTTATTCGTACAGGTCGTCACATATACGAATAGTTTGTCGGTTTAGCATTCTGCAACGACATCTGCTATGGTTTTGTTCTGTTTAACCTCACATACGTTTATACATAATAGCATTACATCAAGCATCTGTGTGTCAGTTCAGTGTTGTCTGGTGTGTTTCTAAATGTTAAACCATAAGGTTTAAACCAGAATTCAGAACAATAACATAATAGTTTCAGTGTCAAGCATCGAATGTTAATAGCATATAAGTAATTCTCCTAGTTTGTACCTGAGTTACTGTGCAAGTTACTGTACCGATCACTGTTCCAGTAACGTTTCCGGCACTGATGTTACAGTCTCCCCTTGTTAAAGAAATTTCGTCCCGAAATTTAAAAGTTATTATCAGGTACAACTTTCTTTGTAAACAAATGGAGAGACTTTTGTTTGGTGTAATGTCCCCATGCTCCCAAATAACTTTGGGTCGCGTTTGGGATTTCCACTAAGTCTTATAAACTTGAAATAAGGTTTCGTTTAGTGTTTGAGTTCGCAATTCCGTAGTTTCACTGAGTCCTTTATGTTGACTTATTCAACATGACTCAGATGTATCCTGTTTTTCGTCTCCCTGTGTTGTTGCCTTCAGTATGATTCCCCAAGTATGGCTTCAGAGTTTTGCTCACCTCATTGCTCGCAGTTGTCCTACTGCTATGCTTTGCTTAATCTTTACATAACTCTAACACCTTATTGATCAAAACTAATTGGAGCTATGTGCATTGATTGTTACTCAACCTTAGTGTTAGCTGTGGTTTCTAAGTAGGTTGTATACGTTAGCTAAGTATTCTTTCATTGTTTCCACTGCACAAAGGAGTTTCTAATTTTTCATGGAATACCTATGTGGTTATACTAATAGGAACAAGTTAATTCCTTATTTATACTAGTATCAAAATGAAATAGACTTATGAGTTAAAGAGGTGCTACATACTAGTACCTGTCTCTATGTCTTGGCGTGTAGCAAGAGTTTCTATCATTAAAGTTCTTCAGTTTTACCTGAGTCCTTCTTTATAACTCCTGATCTCGTCTTTCTCTTAACACTCATAGGGTACAATGTTGCTCCATTATTTAAACCTAAGATTGCAACTTTCGTCTGTAGTTTTCTGGATATACGAGACTAAGTTTTTAAGAGTAACCTAGTCTAAATTTGTCTAAGGATTTCCAAATTTTACTATCCCTAAACTAAAACAGAACATTCAGTTTAACTATCATACCATTCAATAGCTTAATTATACCACATAAAATAACATACCTATGGATTCATCGGGCTCCGAGTGATCTCCAGGAGCTGGTAAAGCAAGTAATTCCTCGGTGATCGCTGGGTCAGCTGGAGGCATCCTCCTAGGGCAGTGCCTCGCGACATGTCCGATCATTCCGCATGTGTAGCAGTTGTGGTTATGTTGAGAGGAAATAGAGGTGCTCGCTTTTTGCTCCTGTTTCCTAGAGGAAATAAACCGACACTGTTGGATCCAGTGTCCGTATTTCCCACAATTCAGACAGTGTCTACAAGGTTTATTATCGCCACGGTGAAAACCACATCTGGCACATTTAGGAAATGTACCAACATATTGACGGGGAATAGGGGTCATCGGTGTCCTGCATTGTTGCATCCAGTGACCCGCCTTCCCACAGCATGTGCATCTTACACATGGAAATTCAGCTCGATGATAGTAGTGACAAGCTGAACAGAGAGGGGCTTTTCCCTCATAATGAGCACTGACTCCTGTAGTCAAATCGGGCAGGATTTGACTGATAGGTGTAGCTTCAGTGTAGTTTGCAGATCTTTTCCGTCTATAGTTGTATTGCAAGTAGTGTGGAGTTCTATTAGTTATGTGGTGGGATGTTGGCTGGGGCTTGTTCCCCTACATATGCCCTATATATAAGTGTAATTAATAGGATGAGATACTACTTGTAAATATAACTATGGAGAGGCCATTGTGTGAACGGGTGAATCAAACATTATTACAATTAACATGTATGATATTGTGATTGTGTGTGAGAACAATTCAAGGTTTTCAATTATCAAATTTATGAACTCACCAACCTAGTGTTGACTTTGTTTAAATGCATGTTTTATCAGGTGACGAACATGTTTAGTCACCAGACATTCAGGGACATAGTTAGTGGACTTTAAGAAGGCCTAGCTACTTTTTGGTGTTGCATACTTTTGGATGACAAAACAATGAATCATCTTTTGTATATCTTGTACAATTACAAGATATAAACTCATTGATTCTTTTGATTAGATTTACTTAGTTAAATTATGAGGAAACAATGTAATTTAACTTTGTAATTCTATTTCATTGTCATGTTAGCATTTCTCATTGATGTATCATGTGCTATGTAAACAATCTGATTAATTCGATTATCAAACGATATCGCGCCCCGAGAACTTTCCGCCTGACGGGAAATTCGATCCAGCCCGCCGGCTCGGGGTGTGACAGATTGATATCAGAGCCATGGTTATAGAGAAATATAGGTCATATTACTTAAACGGTTTGGCCTAGACTATAACCTAGGGACCCTCATGTAGAGATCATACAATATAGGACTCTATTTGCATATGTCTTCTGCGTCTGATCACTGCACTAACCGATTTCTTTCGGTTATGATCAGAATGCAGCCAAGAAGACCACCACCAGCTTTACCGCCACCACCACAAGATTCAGCACCACATTCATCGACACCGACACCACCTGACTCTCCTCCACACTTACCTCCTCCACCTCCTCCTCCGCCACCGCCTGCTCATGAGTTGGATCCTGCCACCATAGCACTGGCCACACTGCTGACCAGTCAACTGAGAGATGTGATCTCGGAGATGATGAACCAGATCAACAGCAACAACAGTAATATCGCCAACTCATCTGGAGAAGGCAGCGGTAATACTTGACACCATCAGGACTATTCCTACAAGAACTTTGTTGGATGCAAGCCACCCAGTTGTAGTGGCAGTAAAGGTGCCGTCGGATTGATCTAGTGGATCGAGAAGATGGAAACAACCTTAGACATTAGTGGCTATCCTGATCAGCACAGAGTAAGATATGCAGCTGGTTCATTCAACAAACGAGCGTTAACTTGGTGGAACGCTCAAGTTCAAACTAGAGGCAGAGATGAGGCTCTGTCTATGCCTTGGGATGACTTCAAGGCTATGCTGAGGGCAGCGTTTTGCCCAAGGAATGAGCTCAAGAATGTTGAGATGGAATTGCTCAATCTTGTCATGATTGGCGCTGGGCATCTGGCCTACACCACCAGGTTTCACGAGCTAGCAACATTGGCACCAGATGTGGTGCCAACACTGGAGAAAAGGATCGAACGATACGTCGGTGGACAGCCGTCTTGTATCCAAGGGCATGTGATTTCTGCCCACCCTACTACTATGGAGATGGCTGTTACACTGTCAGCAACTTTGACAGATGTAATGGTTGCCTCCGGAGCACTCAAGAAAGAAACTGAAGCAAAGGCTGGAACATCAAGGAAGCCGGATAAAAGGCCGGCCAAGAAACAGAAAGTGGTCAAGAATTTTGCTGCGACCACTCAGACACCGATGATCAACCAACCGCCACCACTACAGATCAAGAGGCCCTACACTGGCACAGCACCTTTGTGCAACACCTGCCAGTATCACCATCCACCAAACACCCAGTGCAGACAATGCACTAACTGGGGGAAGTTTGGTCACTGGGCCAACCATTGCAGGAGCACGGGGGCTCCGAACAGAAACAACAATGCAGCTACTACTGCTGCTGCTTATCACAGGTCTTGCTACACATGTGGCGAGCCTGGATACTTTTCTCGGGATTGTCCCAAGAAGAATCAGCAAAGGGCTCAAGTAGCACAAGGTAGAGCCTTTCAGATCGGAGCACCTGCTGCTCCACAAGACCTGAATGTGGTCACGGGTACATTTCTCTTATCTGGCTTTTATGCATCCATATTATTTGACACTGGTGCGGATCAGAGTTTTATCTCATCCGACTTTGCATGCCATCTTAATCATGTTGAGGAATCTTTAGACTCCCCTTATACTATTAAGATAGCAAACGGCAAACAGATAACTGTAGACACAGTACTTAGGAATTACCCACTAACACTTGATGATCACACATTTTCCATCGACTTTATACCGATGGAACTGGGCAGTTTCGATATCATTGTCGAAATGGATTGGCTATCTCTTAACATAGTAGAGTTTATCTGTTCTGAAAAGCTACTATGTTTTCCAGTGGATTGCGATCAAATATTTGAAATTCATGGAGATCAAGCGAAACAAGTGTCAAGATAATATCCTGCATGAAGGCTCGCAAGTACCTCAGAAAACAATGTATTGCATTCTTAGCTCACGTGGTAGAGAAAGACAAGAAATCAATCAAGATTCAAGACGTATCAGTTGTGAAGGAATATGCGGACGTGTTTCCGGATGATTTACCGGGACCGCCACATGAGAGATCGGTGCAGTTTCGAATCGATTTGATTCCAGGAGCGACTCCTTTAGCTAAGTCTCCTTATAGACTTGCACCATCAGAAATGCAGGAGTTGTCAAATCAATTACAAGAGCTACTCGATAAGGGATTCATCCAACCGAGCTTTTCCCCGTGGGGAGCTCCGATTCTTTTTCTTAAGAAGAAGGATGGATCTTTCAGGATGTGCATTGATTACAGAGAGCTCAACAAACTCACCATCAAGAATCGGTACCCGTTAGCGAGGATTGATGATTTGTTTGATCAATTACAGGGAGCTCAGTACTTTTCGAAGATAGGCCTGCGTTCAGGTTATCACCAGCTCTGAATTCAAGAGGAAGACATACCAAAGACGGCCTTTCGTACCCGATATGGTCACTACGAGTTCATGGTGATGCCATTCGGACTGACGAACGCACCGACAGTGTTCATGGATCGAATGAACCGGGTGTGTAAGCCGTACTTAGATCAGTTCGTTATCGTCTTTATTGATGATATACTGATTTATTCAAGAAACGAGAAGGAACATGAACAACATCTCAGAACAGTCTTGGAACTTCTGAAAGAAGAACGACTTTATGCCAAATTCTCCAAGTGTGAATTCTGGCTAAGAGAAGTTCAATTTTTGGGTCACGTGATTAACAGTAATGGTATTCACGTGGATCCTGCCAAGATTGAAGATTGAAGCAATCAGGAACTGGGATGTGCCTACAACGCCGACAGAGATCAGATCATTCTTAGGATTGACGGGTTATTACAGGAGATTCATTTCGAATTTCTCTAAGATAGCCTTGCGTCTCACCAAACTCACACAGAAGAGTGAACCTTTTGTGTGGACACAGAAACAAGAAGATGCATTCCAGACATTGAAACAAAGATTGTGCAATGCTCCAATCTTAACACTCCCAGAAGGCAATGATGACTTCGTAGTGCATTGTGACACTTCCCATCAGGGACTCGGTTGTGTGTTAATGCAACGAGACAAAGTCATTGCTTATGCTTCACGACAATTGAAGATACACGAAAAGAACTATACAACGCATGACTTGGAACTGGGAGCTGTTGTATTTGCTTTAAAGATTTGGAGACATTACATGTACGGTACCAAATGCACTATCTTCACAAATCACAAGAGTTTACATCACATGTTTGATCAGAAGGAGCTTAACATGAGACAGAGACGTTGGGTTGAGCTCCTGAACGATTACGATTGTGTGATCAAATACCATCCGGGCAAAGCGAATGTGGTTGCAGACGCTTTGAGTCGGAAGGAAAGAGTCAAATCCTTGCGCGTTTGAGCAATGGGAATGACAGTGCAAACAAGTCTGAGAGATCAAATCATATAAGCGCAACAAGAAGCAGTGACAAGAGACAATTTGAAACAAGAGCTCATTGTGGAGCCTAGAAAAATTTCGAGACAAAACAAGATAGAGTTATCTATTATCTGGATCGTGTTTGGATCCCGGCAGTAGATGAACTTCGAACACTCATACTTGACGAGGCACACAAGACACGATACTCTGTTCATCCTGGTGCCGATAAGATGTATCAAGATCTTAGGTCGTTTTATTGATGGCCGGGTATGAAGAAAGATGTTGCCACTTATGTTGGCAAATGCATAACATGTGCCAAGGTCAAGGCTGAACACCAAAAACCTTCGGGTTTGCTGGAACAACCAGAGATACCACAATGGAAGTGGGAACAAATAGCTATGGATTTTATTACCAAGCTACCCCGCACTTCCAGCGGACACGATTCGATTTGGGTCATCATTGATCGATTGACCAAGTCCGCACACTTCTTGCCGATCAGAGAAACCTACAAGATGGAAAAGCTAGCAAGACTCTATGTTGATGAAATAGTAGTTCGGTACGGAGTGCCATTGTCTATTATTTCAGACCGGGACAGTCGATTTACATCTCGGTTCTGGCAATCATTGCAACAATCTCTAGGGCCAAGTGTCAACTTGAGCAACGCTTATCATCCACAAACGGATGGGCAAAGCGAGCGAACAATTCAAACCCTAGAAGATATGTTGAGGACATGCATCCTAGACTTCCGTGGAAGTTGGGATAAACATTTACCACTCATTGAGTTCTCCTACAACAACGGCTATCACAGCAGCATCGGATGTGCTCTGTTTGAAGCACTATATGGTAGAAAATGTCGGTCTTCAATTTGTTGGACCGAAGTGGGAGACAACAGAATCACTAGGCCTGAACTTATTCAGGAGACTACTGATAAGATATCCCAAATACAACAGAGATTACAAGCAACACGTAGCCGCCAAAAGAGTTACGCAGACAAACGGAGAAAGCCTTTGGAATTCGAAGTGGGTGACCGAGTTATGTTGAAAGTGTCCCCATGGAAAGGCGTGGTTCGTTTTGGGGCTAAAGGCAAACTAGCAACAAGGTATGTCGGACCGTTTGAGATAACTCAACGCATATATCCTGTAGCATACAGACTTAAACTCCCTGATGAACTAAGCGGAGTACACACCGTATTTCATGTATCAAATCTCAAGAGATGTCTCGCTGATGAATCACTAATCATACTGTTGGAAGAAATACAAGTTGATGAGCAATTACATTTCATTGAAGAACCTGTAGAGATTATGGAATGTGAAGTCAAAAGACTGAAACGAAGCCGTATTCCTATTGTAAAGGTTCGATGGAACTCCAAGCGTGGACCAGAATTTACCTGGGAGCGCGAGGACAACATGAAGACAAAGTATCCTCACTTGTTTGAGAAGTAAAGACCGACATTGATGCTTAAATTTCGGGACGAAATTTCTTTAACAAAGGGAGACTGTGACATCCAGTACCTGATCGTCCGGCAAGTCCGTACGGTACGTGTACTTTCACCTTTTACTGTGTGTAAATACATTATACGAACAGTGATTATGATAAAAGAATTCAAAATACAAGAAACAGTTGTACGTATTTATGTGAAAACTTAAATACTCCAAGTAAAACACTCATGATAAACAATAGTTATTTGTATCTAGGTGAAAATCTAAGTACAGTTAAGACAACGAATCAAGAAAAGCAACAGTGTACAAGTAAACAACAAGAACATGTCAGTTGCGATATGATATCCATAGATGACAAGAATCAGATGGCCGACAAATCAGTATGAAAACAATGTGAAAGCAGGAAGTTTAGTTGAGTCCGTCAGTGAGGAAACACAATTCAAACACAATTGCAGTGTTATTTCAGAATAGTGAACTGATAGAGTGTTTGCGTGGGTGACGATTCACACAAACATATCTGTGAGTTTAAAGTTATGAAATAATGACTGAAAAGTAGAAAACAAACATCAGAAGGCAAAACCATCGTCGTGTTCGTTCGAATGACGATTCGAACGAATACGCGCGAAGGTGACACGTTCTGACGAAACGAAAACGAAACACGTCTCTAAAGGTAATAAAATAAAGAAAATAATTATATAACATTTACTAGGAATAACCATCTTTAAAACTTAAAAATAAAGTCTTTTTATTTAAATACGTAAAATTACGCGTAACAATCCAGAAACGCAACGGAGACGAAAAACGAGCAACCAAAACGAACCCGAACACCCCGGAGTATAAAAAGACTAAATGAGGGGATTTTCCTCATTTCCCTCATCATCCTCTCTCTCTAAACCTCTCACTCCTGAACCTATCTTCTCTCAAGAAAACCACCTTCAAATCATCATAACTCACTCGTTTGTGGACGAAATCGGGCGTTCTTGGTGTCCACACGTAGCTAACAACGTCCTCTACCTATAAGTACAGCAGATCGGAGCATTTATCCACTGAAAATCGAGATAACCAACTGTTAAGGTCTCGAAAACTAGGGTTTTTGACACCATGAGTCGACCTATAAACCCTAGCCGGTCTAAATCTATCCTGTCGAACCCTAACACTCTCGAAGCACTCATCTTCGTCGACCATTACCATAGAAGCAGATCAACAACAGCTCGACGGTTGATGAAGAGGATGAACATGGTTCGTGAAGGGGTAGGGTTTGCCGAACCTTCGACCGGCCGAACGTGTACATGGGCCGCGAACCTTTCACCTTCATTCACCTAGAGCTGTTGCCGAACCAGTGCATCACCCACCGAATCTGCATCGTCCAATGAACCTAGCATTGCCGAACCTCCAAGGGAACGAATCCATGAGAAGCGAACCTTCTGTCACATTGCTGAACCTCATGTTTGGGTTACGAACCTTCTTTCGACGAACCTAGCCTAGAACCGAACCTGTGCACCAGCGAACCTACGGGACCACTAGGCTGGGACTCGGACGAACCTGCATATTCACGAACCCTTATGGCTAGATCCCCCTCCGACGAACCTTCGGCCTCAGGCGAACCTAGCGAGGTCGAGCATGCGTATAGCCGAACCTCTAGTCAAAGGGACCTAAGGTTCGCTGGAATGGGAACCGAACCCACTTCTTTCTCGGCCGAAGCAATTTGCAGCCCAACACCGTACCCGAACCGGCCCAAACTCATCTAGGATCGGCCCACTTACCTTCCATTCGGGTCAATTGGATAATTTGGTTCATGATGAGACTCGGCCCAATTAATTGGCCCAACAGTGTGACCCGCTCCCCACTTGATACCCACATTCGGCCCATGTGATTCATTTGGCCCAAGATTTCGTGTTTAGGCCCAACATTATCTAGTTTGGCCCATGTGCTAGAATTCGATCTATATAAAATATAAAGATCAACATATGAAATCATAGGTCATGGGAATCGGATTAGTAATTAAGGCTGGAAAAACGAGTGTTAACGAGTTTTAACAGGTTTCTGACGACGCGATTAATGTAAATATAAACATGAAAACGACTTGTTTAATACTAGGTTTGGTGATTTAAGCATGACAATTCTATATTTTATGTAACAAAAAAGAAAAATAATAAAGTCTAGCCTCTTAATTTTTATTATTTTTAAAACGGTGAAAAATCAAATAGTAATTTTTTTGCTAAACAGGTCTAATCGTGCCTTAACAGATACCCATTTTGCCAGCCCTATTAGTAATCATGGTTATATTACAAAGGTGGTGAGTATTGGGTTAAAACAATTAAAGACAATTAAGGCATTAAATCTTTACAAGAATAGGTTAAAGGCAAAAAGACGTAATGAAGATCAAGTCCTTAATCATAAACTACAACCATACACTAAGCTCAAACTAATTTGATTAAGTGTTAAGAAATTCTATTTCAAATGGATCGGGCCGAATGATGACCAAGACCAAGGGGTGATAACCAAGTTAGAGTTAACACGTACATACACACAAATCCCTACGACTTATACTTACAAGTTACAAACAACGTGAAATAAATACAGGATCATGAACACAACAACAAGTCCAATCAAGAGCGCGTGCATTTCTTGTTTAAGTTAAGTCAACCACTTCGACAACAAGGTGAGTTCATACCCCTTTTCTAATCTTAACTGATTTTAAACTCTCGGGGCTGAGAAACATGCTTAACTTTTATTTATTTAAAAGTTTTATGTTTAACATATTGCTTATGCTTTGATTAGATAATATTGTTTGACTTATTATCATTTATCATTGTATGCATGCTAGTGTGATCATGATATGACAGGAATAACTAGGATGAATATGATAGTATAACTCCATAACTCATCAACATAATAGAATAACATAGTTGTAAGATTATATTTTACAACACTTAGTTATTCTTACAAGAACAAACATTGAGATAATCACAGGTGAACATGATGACAACAACAACGAAACACATGAATGATATGAAGATAATATATCTTCATAATATCATTCAACACCAGAGTTAAATAAGTGTAATAAGACAAGTGCTTATAACACTAAGCTTACAAATCGGCACGTATTACAAGATAACATGAAACAAATATCATCCACCACCTGAGTCGACTAAGTGTAGTAAGACTAGTCCTTATCACATCTTAGTGACAACAGGGTGACTATATGGAACAACAAGGAATGATAATCATGATAATGTAACTTCATGATAACAAAATCATTCACACAACAATTAACATAATGTAATAAGACAAGTTCTTATTTAACTTTGTTAACAACAATGAGAACATACAACAATGGGAACAAACAACATTGATGAACACAATACAATTGATTACTATTAAACTCTCTGCATTATATCATTTCAATCATGTGCCATGTAATTCAAGTTGATCATTGTAATTCCCTTTCATAAATCGCTGACCAGTTAGTTTGGCGTGACTAAACCGACGATAGCATAGTGGTACCATAGGTCTGACAAACCCCTAGCTTGTAGGGCTAGCATGTTGATCGTATTGATTCATTGGCCGGTAACGTATGTCCGGTGACAGGGCGACGAATAGTTAGGGTCTGGAAAGCGATACATGGTGATATTAATCTGCAGTGATGTTTTAATTAATCCATCGTTTCCTGTGGACTAGTAGACTGAGGAATTTATTTTCCTTCAGGTCATATTTCTAGTAACAGTTTCGATGAGGCCTACGGTAACACAAAGTGGTAGAGGTAAATCGGATGCATTGTAATCTGATTATGTGAGGATTGCAATGGATTCCTTTTAGGCTTTATGCACTTCAAGTTGAGAACATATAACAATTGGTTAGCTAACACTCTTATTGTTAAAAGTGATTAACACTTAACCCCACAAGTAATAGAATAATAACAAGGATCAGATTTACATAATCTAATTTCCTTAACATATTGAGGGTTATTAATACTTCGGTTTGATAACTGAACCTCTTTTATTATATTATTCTACATATGAAACATTGGTGATGAACACAAACGGGCAGGCGAAATGGAAATGGCTATCTATAGTTGTATTGCAAGTAGTGTGGAGTTCTATTAGTTATGTGGTGGGATGTTGGCTGGGGCTTGTTCCCCTACATATGCCCTATATATAAGCATAACTAATAGGATGAGATACAACTTGTAAATATAACTATGGAGAGGCCATTGTGTGAACGGGTGAATCAAACATTATTACAATTAACATGTATGATATTGTGATTGTGTGTGAGAACAATTCAAGGTTTTCAACTATCAAATTTATGAACTCACCAACCTAGTGTTGACTTTGTTTAAATGCATGTTTTCTCAGGTGACGAACATGTTTAGTCACCAGACATTCGGGGACATATCTAGTGGACTTTAAGAAGGCCTAGCTACTTTTTGGTGTTGCATACTTTTGGATGACAAAACAATGAATCATCTTTTGTATATCTTGTACAGTTACAAGATATAAACTCATTGATTCTTTTGATTAGATTTACTTAGTTAAATTATGAGGAAACAATGTAATTTAACTTTGTAATTCTATTTCATTGTCATGTTAGCATTTCTCATTGATGTATCATGTGCTATGTAAACAATCTGATCAATTCGATTATCAAACGATATCGCGCCCCGAGAATTTTCCGCCTGACGGTAAAGTCGATCCAGCCCGCCGGCTTGGGGTGTGACAGATCAAAAGATGAAGCATTAAATGTAAAGTATGAATTAATATTTAAAAAACCTTTTTCCAAGGCTGGAGTGAGCGACGGCTGGGAGAAAGTAAGAGGCAGGGCTAGTAGCATGAGATCTTCAAGGCAGGAAGGTAGAAACGACAACCACTAATAAAAGCAAGTCACCTTCTATGTTGCAAACCTTCCTTCAAATTGCACCATGCAGGAGTTCTTAAGATATGACAGGTGCTCGATGTCTACATTGCAAAAAAGAAGGATAGATCTCATAGCCATTTTGGTTTCATAAGGTTCCCAATGGTTGGAAATCCGCAGTCACTGGAGCGGGATCTGAATTTCATCAAGATGAAGAATTTGAAGATTGCTGTTAATATAGCAAAGTATGATAAAAAGTGGAAAGGCTCATGTTTATTAACCGATTCAAAAACAAGGTACGATGCATAAGGGGGGAAACTTTCAAGGATGCAGTTCTAAACAAGCCTTGTTCAGAAATTAGGAAGGTGGCCATTCCTGAATCATTCATCTCAAAAAGTCAATTAAATTGGGGTTCAAACTCTCTAAGGGGGAGAGCCTTTGATATTAGGATTTTAAAATAATTTGGACAAATTGCTAAGAAATCAAAGCAACCCCACAATCAGGTACTTAGGTGAGATGGATGTTCTTATAACGTTCATAAATAGTAAGGAATCAGATTCTTTCCTATCAAACTATCAAATTTGGAGTAAATGGTTCTCTAGCATGGAAAGATGGGAAGGAAAAATTTCTCAAACTGAGAGGATTGCTTGGTTATGCATTTTTGGTATGCCAATTCAATTATGGTATGCCAACATTTTCAATAAGGTGGCTAGTAATTTCGGAAGGGTGGTGCAGTCATCGGATGCATGGTAGAACAAATATTTCAATCTTTGGGTGCTGGAAGAACTAAAAGAATGGATATGATTGATTATCTATGATTATCTATGATTATTTGACTTATGTGACTGTGTGTTTGTTATTGTGTGTTGGGTTACGTATTGGATTATCTCGCAGGTGCTCATGTGGATTTTCTCAGAAAACTATAAACTTTTATAATCATTTTGTAAAACATTTTAAATATAAAAACTTATGATTACTCACCAACTACTTCATAGTTGACACTTGATTTTTACATGTTTCAGGAAACGAAGACAAGTAAGTAGGGCAGTATAGCTCTACACCTTTTGGGGACATCATCACTTAGGGTCTTGGACTTAGCTAAATAACTGAAATTCTGAAGACTAGAATTTAGTTAGATAGCTAAATCTTTTGGTGTAATTGATGTAACTTATTCATGATGAACATGATTTTTGTGTAATTAATTTGGTTGATTAAATGATTATGTGATGATTTAATTAGATGCCCACGAGCTTTTGAACAATCTACACATCCCTCGTGGCATCCCGACGTTTCCGCCATCGGTCGGGGTGTTACAGATTGGTATCAGAGCCTGGGTTATAGGGAATTAGGTTACTAGAAATGGTTGACCTACTCTATAACCGTAGGATACCCTAGTATGAATTATTTCATACACTAGTTAGTATATTCAGGATTTCATACTTATGTGTTTATTACATGTTAACTGAACTCCTACTAGATAAGGACATACTCGTGATGTATTGTAAAGGTGGTGGGACGGTGGTTTGGGCGGTTGCGACCTATACTTATGATATGCCCTATACATATACCATTTTAGTTCATCGGGTGGATGCCAGTATTGAGGAATAAGGGAACTACCCATTTGGGAAATTAATTGCTTAGGAAATTTACTGCTTATGAATTTATTTGCTTTAGGAATTATTTGTTTGATCTAGGATCACCAGACAAGGACACACTTGTGGTATACTAAAAAGGTGGTGGGCGGTGTTGGGGAGGTTGCGACCTACCCTTGCATATGCCCTATACATATACCATTTGTAGTATATTGGGGGTCTGTCAGTGTCAGGAACTTAGGATATTACTAGGAAATGTTGTAAGGTTGATGTTGATGGTATGTTGGTTAAGGTTGGTTTGGATTGACACTTTGGATGATCACATTTGATGGACACATATAAATTCACTTATGAACACACTTATTGGACACGTGGGGTGTATAGGATCAACGAACGATACGAACACTTAGTGATGGACTGTAGACTAGGGAGAGGATATATACACTTGGTGAAAATATGAACGTATAATGAGGATACTAACACTTGGTGATGGTATGAACACTTGATGAGAATGAATTATAGGGAGGATATGAACACTTAGTGACAATAAGAACACTCAGTGATGATATGAACCCTCATTGATAATTATGAACATTGGGAATTAGTATGGATTTAGTGAACTTAGACATTAGGGGAAACTTTAATGTCATGTGAACTTAGACATTAGGTGAACTTAGAAATAGGTAAACCTACATGTCAGGTGAACTTAGACATTAGGTGAACCTAATTGTCCAAGGGAACTAAAGACCACTTCACTCAAAATTATCCTACCAAGGATAAGGTTTGTGAAGTGAGATAATGGTAAGTTACATGATACACCCTAAATTCTAACAAGGGCATAATCGTGGTGCAATGCAACGGTGGTGGGACGGCGTGTGGGCGGGTTGTAGGCTCGACCCTTTCGTATGCCCTATATATAAGCTTGTTCAATCGCATCGGGAGGTTGTCAGTGTTGGTATAGGGTGGTGAATGTTTGGTACTTAGGAATAATTAGTTAATATTAGATATGATCAACTAGGATGCTTTAGTATAATATTAGGAAATTAATATGTTGATATGAGTTTAATGACAGATAGGAGAAAAATATAGTTTCTATATGTAATCCTAACTATTGAAATGAACTCATTTGACCATAGTTTGTATGACTTACGTTGTAAACGGTAGTAACATGTTTCTAATATCCTCAGAAACATGCCGCCACACCATCACAACGGAGATGATACGAACTCTGAAGATGCTAACGGTAATGCCAACTTCGGCATACAAGAGTTAGCAAACCCCATTTCTGGGTTGGTGAATCAACTGACTCAAGCCAATCAATCTCTCAATCAGAACAGAGGTGGTGCAAACCCACCGGTCTGCACATTCAAACACTTCAACTCCTGTAATCCACTGAATTTTACGGGTTCTGAGACTGCCACTGGTCTGCTGCAGTGGTTTGAGAGCATGGAGAACACCTTCATTAATAGTGATTGCCGCGATAATTTGAAGGTGCGCTATGCCACCAGTGTTTTCCAAAAGAGAGCACTGACTTGGTGGAATGGCGAAAAGCGAACTAGGGGAGCTGATGCTGCCTTAGCACTGTCATGGATGGAGGTCAAGAACTTGATGACCACTGAATTCTGTCCTCGTAGCGAGATGAGGAAGTTTGAGACTGAGTTCTGGGAACTCAAGCAAGACAGTGGAGAGAATGTAATCTACAATACTCGTTTCCACGAGTATAGTCTGCTGGTACCTTATCTTGTGACACCACTTGAGAGAGCAATAGAGAAGTATATAGGCGGATTGCCTATGCAGATCCAAGACACTGTCTACGGAAGTAACCCCAAAACACTTGAGGTTGCGATCCGTTTATCTGCTACACTCACCGATAATCATGTGAAGGCTGGAACACTCACACGAAAGGGATTCAAGAAGACTGACACCAAATCATCTGCCAAGGAGACTTCAACTGAAGTCAAGATTGAAGAAGGCATCTCTTCAAAGAGCAGCACGAAGAAGAGGAAGACCAGGAACTTCGTGGTCACTACTCCTGCTGTTAAGTCTGCGCAGCAATCATCCAACAACACCACTGCCAGAAATTACGTTGGGAATACTCCCCAATGTAATACTTGCAGATATCATCACGCGCCTAACTTGCTATGTCACGTCTGCAACAATTGTGGCAAGTATGGCCACTTTACAAATGTCTGCCGGAGTGCACCGCAAGCACAATGGATGCAACCTGCTCCGCTTGCACTGCCAGCTCCGCAAGTTCAACCGATACAAGCTGCACCTATTCGCCAGGTACCTGTACAGGAAAGAGCCTGTTATGAGTGTGGTGAAGTGGGTCATTTCAGAAACCAGTGCCCGAGACTGATGGGAAACAATCAACGGGTGGCAAGAGGCAGAGTGTTCCAACTGAATGCTCCAGTGGCTCAAGCGAACTAGGACATAGTCAACGGTACATTTCTGATCAACAACTCTTATGCACCTGTCTTATTTGATTCTAGTGCCGATAGGAGTTTCGTTTCATATGATTTTGAATGCATGCTTGGTAGAACACGTACACACTTATATAAACCGTTTAACGTGGAGGTGGCTGACGGAAACACTATCGATATTGACACTATTATTATTGGATGTACTGTGAACTTAAGTGATCACGTTTTCCCAATTGATCTTATACCTATGCACCTTGGTAGCTTTGATATATCATAGGCATGGATTGGTTAGCCACCCACAAAGCGGAGATTGTTTATCATGAAAAATACATTCGTATTCCCTTACCTTCGGGTGAAAATTTAAGAGTTTTCGGGGAAACTTCTAGTAAAAGTCTTAAGCTGATGTCATGCACTAAAGCACACAAGTACCTTAGGAAGAGGTGTATAGCATTTTTAGCACACATTGTGGAGAAAAAGGAGAAAGGAAAGAGCATTGAAGACGTTCCTGTAATAAGGGAGTTTCCTGAAGTATTTCCAGATGATTTGCCAGGTCTTCCACCAGAACGTCAAGTAGAGTTTCGAATTGACTTAGTACCTGGTGCGAACCCAGTCGCCAAAGCTCCTTACAGACTTGCGCCTTCAGAGTTACAAGAACTGCGAGCCAATTACAAGAACTGACTGGTAAGGGATTCATTCGCCCGAGCCATTCGCCATGGCGTGCACCGGTCTTGTTTGTCAAGAAGAAGGACGGGTCATTCCGAATGTGCATCGATTACCGCGAATTAAACAAGCTGACCATTAAGAATCGATATCCTCTGCCGCGCATCGATGATCTTATCGATCAACTTCAAGGCTCGGCATGGTTTTCAAACATCGATCTTAGGTCTGGGTATCATCAGCTTCGCGTCCATGATGATGATATTCCCAAGACGGCATTCAGAACAAGATATGGCCATTATGAATTCCTGGTAATGCCCTTCAGCCTTACTAATGCACCGGCGGTTTTCATGGACCTCATGAACCGTGTTTGCAGGCTATACATGGATAAGTTTGTGATTGTATTCATTGATGATATTCTGATATACACAAAGAACAAAGAAGAACACGAGCAACACCTTAAGTTGATTTTGGAGATCATAAGAGAGGAGCGACTGTATGCCAAATTCTCCAAGTACGAATTCTGGCTTAAGGAAGTTCAATTCTTGGGGCACATAGTCAATGAAAATGGTGTTCACGTGGATCCTGCAAAGATTGATGCGGTGAAGAATTGGAGTACACCGAAGACACCGACGGAGATTCGATCGTTTCTCGGACTTGCCGGTTACTATTGGCGGTTCATCTCGAATTTCTCCAGGATTGCTGTCCCTCTCACTTCTTTGACTCAAAATAATAAACCATACGAGTGGGGTCCAAAGCAAGAAGAGGCGTTTCAGACTTTGAAGCAGAAACTCTGTGATGCCCCAGTCTTAACACTGCCTGATGGAAATGATGATTTTGTAGTCTACTGTGATGCATCCAACCTAGGTCTCGGTTGTGTCCTCATGCAACGGGGAAAGGTTGTGGCATATGCATCGAGACAGCTGAAAATTCACGAGAAGAACTACACTACACACGACATGGAACTTGGCGCAGTCGTGTTTGCTTTGAAGATATGGAGACATTATCTTTATGGCACAAAGTGTGTAGTCTTTACTGATCATAAGAGTTTGCAACATATTATGAATCAGAAAGAACTTAACATGAGACAACGGAGATGGGTTGAACTGTTGAACGATTATGACTGTGAAATTCGCTACCATCCTGGTAAAGCGAATGTAGTAGCAGATGCGCTTAGTCGCAAAAGTCAAGTTCAGATCCATAGTGTCCGAGTGCACACTAGTCTCCATAATGATGTTCTCACAGCCCAACAACACTCATTGGCTCAGGATAACTTGAAAAATGAGATGACTTGCGGGGCTGAAAAATTATTGGGAACTAAGGATGATGGTTTGATGTATTATTTGAATCGGATGTGGATACCGAACCGGGATGATCTTAGGATGACGATTTTGGATGCAGCTCATAAGTCTCGTACTCAATCCATCCGGGTGCTGATAAGATGTATCAAGACCTTAGAGCCTTGTACTGGTAGCCTGGAATGAAGAAGGACATGGATAAATATGTATCCAAGTGCCTTAATTGTGCTAAAGTCAAGGCGGAACACCAGCGACCTTTGGGATTGTTAATACAACCGGAAATACCAATGTGGAAGTGGGAGAATATCTCTATGGATTTCATTACTAAACTTCCACGAACCGCAAACGGTAAGGATAGTATGTGGGTGATAGTTGATAGATTAACCAAGTCGGCTCATTTCTTACCGATACGCGAGACGTACCCTGTGCGGAAATTAGCTCGTATCTATGTTGATGAGATAGTTAGCCGACATGGAATTCCCTTAAGCATAATATCGGATCGTGATGCTCGTTTAACGGCACGATTTTGGGAATCACTTCATGAAGCTTTTGGAACAAGACTGGATCTTAGCACCGCTTATCATCCTCAAACGGATGGACAGACGGAGCGGACGATTCAAACATTGGAAGACATGTTGAGAGCTTGTGTCATCGACTTCGGTGGCAATTGGGATAGCCATTTACCATTGGTCGAGTTCTCGTATAACAACAGTTATCACGCGAGCATTAGTATGGCGCCGTTTGAAGCTCTTTATGGCAGGAAATGTCGGTCACCTATTTGTTGGACCGAGGTCGACGAATCGCAGATCACTGGTCCCGAGATTATTCAAGAAACGACTGACAAGATCTGTCAGATCCGTGACAATTTGTTAGCTGCACGTAGTCGACAGAAAAGCTACGCGGATAAGCGAAGGAAACCTTTAGAGTTTGAAGTTAATGATATGGTATTACTTAAAGTATCGCCCTGGAAAGGAGTGGTACGATTCAGGAAGAAGGGTAAGCTTGCTCCACGATATGTTGGCCCTTTAAGATCCTTTAACGGATCAGGAAGGTTGCCTACAAGTTGGAACTTTCTCCTGAACTTAGCAACGTGCACCCGACGTTTCACGTGTCCAATTTAAGAAAGTGCTTAGCTGATCAGGATCTTCAGGTACCACTCGATGACATTCGCGTCGATGATACCATGCATTTTGTTGAAAAACCAGTTGAGATAATGGATTGTGAGGCTAAAAAGCTCAAACGCAGTCGAATTCCAATTGTCAAAGTACGTTGGGAGTCGAAGCGTGGTCCGGAATTCACCTGGGAACGGGAAGATTAGATGAAGCTTAAGTACCCACATTTATTCACTACAGTTACTCCAAGTTGAATTTCGGGACGAAATTCCCTTAACTAGGGGAGACTGTAACATCACTGTATTTCAGGTTGTCCGTACATATGTACGATTTTACTGTTACAACCTGATATAATAATTATTAATGATAATAAATTATTGGGTGATATTATTGATAATTGGTATACATTGAGAATATATTATTATACGCGTAAACCATGGGAAATTTAGTTGTAACCCAACTAAACAGAACCAGAGAGTTTATCGTAGTTGATTTCACAGATTATGGTTTATGGTTTTGAATGGAAAGGGAATTAGGAGTTTCTTAGTGTTTGGTTGCAAAACATAGTCAAAGACACATGATCATGGTTTATCGAAATAGCGGTGGGACGGTGTTGGGGAGGTTGCGATCTACCCCTGCATATGCCCTATACATATGCATATTTCGGTCTATCACGGATGTGTCAGTGATATGGTTTAGTGGGATTTGGATTGGGATCGATAATATTAAAGTTAATAAAATAATGGAAGAATAATTGGAATTGATTACGTGATAGTGAGGTTACGATTATAATTTAAACGCGAATGTTATTTCAGAGATATAAACTTAATAATGTATTCGCGTGGGTGACGATTCACACGAATATAATTATTGAGAATAATATTCTGAAATGATATTCCATAAATTGTAAATCGAATTGAAATATGATATGAGCGTTGGATTCGGAAAGGTGACGATCTTTACGAATGCGTACGTAAGTAACGCGTTTCAACGATATAACGAAATATTATCAAACGATATTAAATTAATAAATGGAAATTTAAAACGTTTATTAGGAATCACAACCTTAAATGAAAACGAACAAATTAATTTATTTAAATAATTGATTAAATAAAAATAAACGGAGACAACCATTCATATGCACTTTAACAACACCCTTATTTTACGTTTAAATCGTGGCCGAGCACGCTGGGAGATTCCAAAAAGACCCTTTCTTCCCGAACCTCTCTCCTATGGTTTAATTTTCCAGCAGAACGTTCTAAGAAGACTACATTGGATCGAATCTGGATTTTTCTACGTTTGGAGCAAACCCATTTATGTGTTTAAACTTGGAACTAATAGAAAGAAAGCCATTGGCATGATGGTGAACTTTTTCGTGGGCCGAACCTCGAACTGGAAGAACGGCTCCCACGACCCGCCTAGGGTAAAGTCGGCAACCTTCTTGATGATGACTTCTATGCCATTCAAACCCTAGTTGTGGCCGAACCCTGCCAACAAGACCCAGAACCTACCCATGGCCAGAAACCGTTCTAAGGACCATTCATCTACTGGAAACCCATGGTGGAACGAACCTTCATGGAACCTCACTGGAACCACGAACCCTTCCATTTCTAAGTGAGTTAGGCCGAACCTTCAAGGGGGGGTTCGTGGGGCTGCATAAGCAGCGAACCTGCTGCTGAAACTACATGGCTGGGCCGAACCTTCCTCAGTCGCGAACTACCATGTTAATCAGCCGAACCTACTCCCTTTTTTGGCCGAACCTATGGCCTTTGCCAAAAGGTTCGCTGCCCTATTGACTAACTAAACCTAGGTGAACAAAAACTAGGGTTAAGAAGAAGATTAAACACTATGATGAATTAATGATAACCATGAATGCATGAATGGCAATAGTCACCACCTTTTTATTTAAATACATATATTAAATTATGAGGGTTCTTATGAAATGTGAATTTTGGTGTGAGTAACTTGAATATGGGTTCATTTAGCTTAAAAAGGAATTTTAATTAGATAATGGTGGTAGATTAAATTGATCATACATGTATGTGTTAATTTATATATATGATTAAGGTCATCACTTTGGAATATATACACACACGTAATAAAGGGAACACACATAAGATAACACAACGGGTTATCATTATTAAATGATCTAAACGACAAGTAAAATTACATGCTAATAATAATTAATTATAAAATCTTTAGCGGTGTATTTAAAGTAGGTGAAATAAACTAAGTTATTAAAAATACTACTGAGTTTAAAGTAAGACTAAAGGGACACTAAATCTAAATTGAAATGCATACGATTATAAACACGAACACATTTATAATTACAGGTTGATTGAGTTGTTCTGATTTCTCTTACACGAGCGCGCATATTACGAGAACACAGATTCTAAGGACTCAGGTGAGTTCTCATAACCTCCTTTTAAACTATTTTGTTCTAAACTCGAAGGTGAAGCATGTATACCAATTTAAGTATTATTTTGATAACACATGGAAAACACATGTTGTATCATTATGATATTCACATTATGGGATTATCATTGTTTATGGATTATCACGGATTATCACAACTCCATAGATTGTTTTTGTTGACCTTGGTCATCCACAATAATCACATGTATTGTCACTTGGATTATCACAACTCCATGAGTCGTTACTATTGACTTCGGTCATCCGTAACGACTGCATGTATTGTCACGTGGTTTGCCACCACTCCATGAAGCATTGTCTTTAACTTCGGTTAATCACATTAATTTCATGTATGGTCACTTAGGCTAATTGAGAATATTGGTGATTGAGATTGGTTGAATATGGATATGATTGATTATCTATGATTATTTGACTTATGTGACTGTGTGTTTGTTATTGTGTGTTGGGTTACGTATTGGATTATCTCGCAGGTGCTCATGTGGATTTTCTCAGAAAACTATAAACTTTTATAATCATTTTGTAAAACATTTTTAAATATAAAAACTTATGATTACTCACCAACTACTTCGTAGTTGACACTTGATTTTTACATGTTTCAGGAAACAAAGACAAGTAAGTAGGCAGGATAGCTCTACACCTTTTGGGGACATCATCACTTAGGGTCTTGGACTTAGCTAAATAACTGAAATTCTGAAGACTAGAATTTAGTTAGATAGCTAAATCTTTTGGTGTAATTGATGTAACTTATTCATGATGAACATGATTTTTGTGTAATTAATTTGGTTGATTAAATGATTATGTGATGATTTAAATAGATGCCCACGACCTTTTGAACAATCTACACATCCCTCGTGGCATTCCGACGTTTCCGCCATCGGTCGGGGTGTTACATCTACTCTATCTTCATCAGAAAGTAAATCACTATGAGCAGGTTGCAATTCAAGGAGCAATCTCTGAGGCAGACAAAGATCATTGGGCTGAGGTCAAGAATGAGATTGCTACTATTGAGTTTATTAAAAAGAAAGATATCCGGCAGAAGTCGAGAATTAAATGGGCACTCCAAGGTGATGAAAATTCATCCTTTTTCCACGGGATCATGAAACATAATGTCAAAAAGAATCGGATCAGTGGTTTACATATTAATGGTGATTGGTGCACAGATCCTACAAAAATAAAAGATGAGATTTGGAGTTTTTTTAAAAACAAGTTCACTGAACCTTACCAGGTTAGGCCATCCTTCACATGCCCCCTATCAAAAAGACTTACTCATGATGAAGGTTCTTTGTTGATAAGGCCATTCACGATGGAGGAAATAAAGTGTGCAATATGGGAGTGTGGCAGCAATCGCGCGCCGAGGCCGGATGGTTTTAACTTCGCCTTCATTAAGAAGTTCTAGGATTATTTACAAAATGATTTCAAAGAAATTGTGGATGCTTTCTTCATTGAAGGAAGCAATTCACAAATCTGCAGCTCTTCCTTCATCACTTTAATACCAAAGAAGGTTGATATAATTTCGCTAAAAGACTACAGGCCGATAAGTCTAATTAGTTGCATTAGTAAGGTGATTTCTAAGGTGCTTGCTAACCGGATCAAAAAGGTAATGGATTCCATAATTTTAGAATCACAAACTGCATTTCTGGGTAATAGGAACATTACTGATGGTGCTTTGATTGTTAATGAGACTTTATCGTGGCTTAAAAAATCAAAGTCCAAAGCATTTATATTTAAGATTGACTTTGATAAGGCTTTTGATACGATATCATGGGATTATCTGGACTCCCTCTTGGGTCAAATGTCCTTCCCTGATAGATGGAGGATGTGGATTAGAGGTATTTTGGAAGCATCAAAAGCTTCGGTACTGGTTAATGGTGCGCCAACTAAGGAATTTCAATACTATCGAGGATTAAGACAAGGCGACCCACTTTCACCATTCCTTTTCATTATCGTCATGGAATCCCTGAGTTGTTACATTAACAGGGCCTGCTCCACGGGGATGTTGTGTGGTATTAAATTAAAACATGGTGATATGAGGATTTCTCATCTATTTTTCGCTGACGATGCCATAATTTTGGGGGATTGGTCTGGGTCGAATTTGGCAAATCTTAGGAGATTAATGCGAAGTTTTTATATGGTTTTGGGGCTGAGAATGAAGATGCAGAAATGTAACTTACTTGGGATTAATGTGGATGATGAAATGGTGCATAATATGGCTGGAACTCTACAATGCAAAGTCGAATCGCATCCTTTTATGTATTTGGGTTTAACGGTGGGTGCAAATATGAACCTCGTAAGAAACTGGCAGCCGGTTATTGATATTTTTGAAAATAGGCTATCTCTTTGGAAAGCTAAACATTTATCCATGGGAGGGATAATTGTTCTTATAAAGTCTGTTCTTAACATTTTGCCTACGTATTTCTTCGCGCTTTATCCAGCGCCTGCTGCAATAATTCAAAAATTGGATAAAATTAGAAGAAATTTTTTGTGGGGTGCTCCCGAAAGACAAAACAAAATTCACTGGGTCGCATGGGAGACAGTGACACAATCGAAGGAAAATGGTGGTCTTGGGTTAGGCTCATTATGTGATATAAATTTATGTCTTCTCGCTAAATGGTGGTGGAGATTCAAGAAGGAGCCGAACTGTCTATGGGGTCGTGTCATAGAATCCATTCATCACATAACCGCAGTGGGGGACTTAATACCAAGTAAACCAATAATTACAGGAGTTTGGAATAACGTGGCAAAGCTTGAAGGTCTATTCCATCATAGGGGCCTAAACTTGAAAGTTTTGTTCAAAGGTGAAGTGGGAGATGGTAATACTCTAAAATTCTGGTCGGGCCCATGGATTGGTGAACTTCCATTATGTTTCAAATTCAAAGAATTGTTCAAGCTGGAAAGAAATAAACAATGTTGCATCAAAGAAAGAGTGATCGTTGCTAATTTTGGCCAAGAAACGAACTGGGATTGGAGTAGAGAACCAAGTGAAGATCAACAGAAGGAGGAACTGGAAGCTTTGGAGGCTATGTTAACAAAGCTAAAACTCTCTACCAGTAATGATAGGTGGGTTTGGTTGGGCTCTAAGGACATGATATTTTCGGTAAAATCACTAAAAGGTAGGCTAATAAACGAAAATAATGGAAGCTTTGTTCTTAAATGGTGCAAATGGGTACCGGCAAAAGCAAACGTTATCGCTTGGAGAGCTGAAATGAATAGACTTCCAACCCGGTTGGCGCTCAAAAGAAGGGGTGCTAATGTTCAGTCTACGGCCTGCCCTATGTGCAATGAAGGTGATGAAACTGTTGATCATCTAATAATTGGTTGTCCAATCGCAAAGGCCGCGTGGCAAAGTATATCACAGTGGTGCAAGATCCCTCCAATTTATGCTTTTGAGTTAAAGGATCTGCTCCAACTTGCTAATTCTCTTAATGGTGATAGATTAAAAAAGGATCTAATCCATGCGGTAATAATATGCGGCTTGTGGTGCATTTGGAAGACAAGAAATGAAACAATATTCAAAGGAACTTCCCCATCAACTCGAGGAATTGTGGAGGAAGTCAAGAGGATGGGATTTCTATGAATCAAGAATCTAGCCAAGTTACACAGCCTAGATTGGAATAAGTGGAAATGCTTTAATGTAAACTTTGGTATATAGGTTCGGAGATGCTGTGTGTTTGTTTTCTGGTACTTTTTTCCTCCTCATTCTAGCGACTTGCTAGTTTGGGGTGGGTTATTTTAATAAAATATCTCTGCGGTTCAAAAAAAAAAAAAAACCAAGCTAGATTTACTCAGTGTTGCTGACTTTTTTGTACATGTCAGATCGATTTGTAAGCACTACGAAAGGACCAACATGGCGTAAGCCAATACTACTCGACATAATTTCAAGTCATGACATTTTGAGTAAAATAATCATATATATTTTGCTTTAAGACACAAGGATATTTAAATTATATATGGTTGTAAATTTGTAATTAACCATTTTACTTTGAATTATGATACAAGTTAAGTTTTTCAGTTTAATAATGATGGCAATATATGTAAATTCAATGGGTAAGAAGGTAAGATCTATATGGAGAATAGGGTCTTAATATTTTGTTTTCTAATTATTTATAAAATACGACCAAGAAACGATCAATTACTAAACAATAAATAAATGAAACAAATAAATAAAAAAAAATTCATAAGTTTATACAATAAATCGTATAGTTCGTACATCAAAATAGGAATAAAAAAACAAATAGTAAAAATGTTCATAGCTAGATGAATCTCGGTGCTTAGTATTATTTTAATGCCTTGGGAATACATGAATCGAATACTAGCAGCCCTACCCTTCTCCTCAACCAACAAAAGCATTATGTCCTCTACCCGGTCTAAGTTGATAAAACTCATCGTCATTATGATGCATTTTCAAAAGATCTTGCTTTTTTCAAAGCTTTCTTTTACAGCTAATTCATGAAATTTTTTGATTTCATTGATATAAAACAATATTTTCTAAACTATTATTGATTGAATGAAGACATTTCTTAAAAAGGGAATGTTAGTTCTCCACTTTGTTGGTTGCATGCCAACTAAAGTGAGGGTTTCTATCAGATGATAGTGACAAAACATTTATTTATATTTTTGAAACTAGTTTAGTTGTAAATAGCTAATAACTTCTGATAAAAAAACAAAATGATAAAATACTAAGGAAAATATAGGTAATATGAGAAATACAAAATTATTTTGATGATTATCCCATAATATTTCATAAAGTTAGCTATACTATATTGGTATATATTTGACGTGAAAGAGTCAATAACAACCGACCTCATATACTCCAACATTTACCAATGATCCTTAGCTCAAGCGGTTGAGGGGAGGTACCCTTTGACTTCAATATTGGGGAGGTCAGGGTTTCAAGTCCTGGCATGGTCAAAATAGGGGTTTCATGCTAGACTAGGGGGTTTTCTCTCACCTATGGTGGGTTTCCTCCTATGGGGTTTGGATATGATCGAGTGGGTCTATGACCCGTCAGTGATCCAAATTGTCGTTCAAAAAAAAAATATACTCCAACATTTGTTAGTTTTTTTGCAAAAAGCTATGCTTGCAATATTTAAAGATGCTTTCTAGCATGTGACACTTGCAAAGTAACCTGAAAAGGTTCAAATTTTGTTTATATGTGCATATAAGAGTAACTTCTATGTGAGTTAATATGAATGTGGCTCCACACATTGAGGAAGTGTAACTTATAGTTTCTTTAGAATATAAGCAAAGTTCTTCTCTCATTGTTTACTTATAAACTGTCCCACACTGCCTTTGGCGAAAACACAAGTACGTGACTGATCGTCTGTCACAACACATCAGTCTATTAAAACATTTTATTAAATATGCCATACGTTCGACAAATTGTCTAATTATGCATGTCATATTATATGTCCTACTAGTAATTATCTTATATGCAAACAAGTACAAAACAAACAAATAAAATGGATATAATTTACAACCCAACAAGGTAACAACAAACAATTGTCTAAAACTAATGAAACATATAGTAACAATCTTCATATAAACTTGTCTTGATGTACTAATACATCCTTGTCACTGTAATTGTCATAACCTAAAAAATACAGTTAAAATGTCAACTAAAAAGTTGGTGAGTTCATAAATTTTGTCTTAATATAAGTAATAAAATATGTGTGTGCTGGTATGCCAAACTATATCATATACTAATGTAAATGACACAACTCACAATCAAGCTTCAGAATTGTATGCCCAAACACAAATACTCGCGGCATTTGTCAAAATAAAAGTAAATAAACCAAATTGTGAAGAATATATTCGCCTATTTGTTTACAACAAAGTGTTGGTTTGTAGACCAAACCATAGGTAAGGTTTGTCTGCCCGAATACAAACCATAGATGAGGGTTGTCTCTTACCGAATCGTAGTTTGCTAATTATGCTTTTGTTTTTTCTAGTTCATGCTTTCTTATTGTATGTTTTCAATCCTTCCTGTAACAATAACCCAGGTTGTTCTTTTTTTTTTTCGGTATATTGATATTTATGGTTTTTATATTGGATTTAATTAAATTTATTAATTTAAAGAGCTAATAATGACTAAATAAGTAAATGATAAATAAGTTTAATTAAAAATGGTTTGATTTACGGTACTTATGCATGGGTGGTTTCATATCAGTGAAGAATAAGGAAATAATGGAAAAAAAGTAGATAAATAAAGATTCTTATGAAGTGTCTTCAAAAAATGTTGTATTTTGAATTCACTACCTTAAAGTTAAAGCATCAAACTTACGAGTAATTTCACCTTAAAGTTATAAAGCATCAACCTTAAGAGTAATTTGACGGCCTGATTGACATATTTGAAAACAAAAATAACAAGTATTTGTAGAATTGTTCGTAAAACAAATAAAAATTGTATAAGACGGCAACACCCAGGTAGTCTTAGGAGTCAAATTAAGAGTAAAATAAAGTTGATAATTGAAAAATTACGAGTCAAAATTCAACTTCTAACATACTTTGACCGCCCAATGCAGACTTACTGTGAAAATGCAATTAATGTAACCAGTTCATGTGACGTTTTATCTGCCGTATCTAAAAACACCTCGACGTCCTCATCGTCAGTTATTTCAACAGTCGTACTTTGGTCAGAAGACGTAAGCCGAAGATGGTAAAATTAGTATGCACGGATAAACTGAACTTTGTTGCCAATTTAGCCTTCAACTCGGCATACGTTAACTTCAATTGCAACTGTAGAAATGGTGATACTTCAGCAGCTTTGTAACTGTAGCAAACGATAATCTTAACTGTCATGTTATTATGTGATGATGTCATGTTCATGATGGAACATACATAATAACATATAATTAAGCGTATAAAAGTAATTGAAATCGACAAGCAATAGCATGCATCATGAAACTCCACTTAATTAATACATAGAATTAACGTCGTCGTCTGCTTAGAAAACTGATCGAGGACTATGACATGAGTGTGATTTAACATATTTGTTAACGCTTCTAATTATAAGCATTTTTTTTTTTGTTTTAATTAATTAATTAAGGAATTCTAAAAGGTTTTATCATTTGGGAAACCAGTATTCATTAATGCTTTTAAGACTGTTAGGTATGCCAAGTGACCCACTCACTCCACCTATGCGTCACGTAGACGCCACACAAGCACTCACCACAAGCACTCACCTCACCATTTTGGTGAAAATGTCCCATTACCCACTCACTTCACGTCATCATTCCTTTATATATATACATGTGTGTGTCTGTGAGAGAGAGAGAGGAAGAGACGTGTGTGTGTGTCTGTGAGAGAGAGAGAGAGAGGAAGAGACTATCACGCCGTGGTTCCATTCACGCCTCCCCCTTTCACGCCCTCTCACGCCCCTCTTACACCCACTCAAGGGGCATACCCACTAGTCTAAGACCATTCATTATATTATCGTTTGGAAATAGGAAGCTTTTTTTTTAATTATTAAAGCGCTATCCAAAGACCCGAAGTTTGCAAAACAAAAAACAGGATATCGGCATCTTTCTTTTTTTATATATGGCAATTTGCAAAAAAAAAAAAAAAAAAGTGTTATTTATCATAATTTAGGAGTTTTAATTTAAAATAATTTTTAAAACCTAATATTATATTCTTTTAAAGGTAAACTATCTTTTTTTTTTAAGTTTTTTTTTATTTTGTTTAGCCTACATCAATAAGTCAATACTTTAACGATAACTTTAAGAAAATAAAAACTAATAAATTGGTTGTAAAAGAAAACTTTTCTCAATTTTAGGGGCCGTTTGGTAACATCTGAATTATTAAGTGCTGAATAGTTAAAATATCTGAATGATTAAGAGTGTCTGAACCATTAAGTGATTAACCAGTTAAGACTGGTGACCGCCGTAAGGAGATGCGGGAAGGTGGCGACGGTGGGAATAGTGCGACGGCCGGAAGGAGATGCGGGAAGGGAGTGGTGTTCGGTCGTGAGGGAGACGAGGAAAGAAGATTTAGGCTTAAAAATGAGAGGGTAAAAAGAACCCCTTAGTTTAATTTTTCATTCAGACTTGTGGTGGGATCTGAATAATTCAGACATCCATTCAGATATGGACTCCCATTCAGACGTGATTTTTTTGAGTGAAACAAACGGTCTGAATCTGAACCATTCAGATTCAGACCTATTCAGACCTATTCAGATGCTACCAAACAGCACCTTAATGAATCGCTTACTTTTTTTAACCTAATAATTTCTTTAGTTAATTGTTAAAAATTAAATTAAATAAGTTGGCAGAGTCGACGAGTCACAATTTGGATTGAACTTTTTAAGAGTGAATAGCCAACCTAAATATTTTTATATTATTATTTGTGATCGGTTTTTAATTTTATGCGTATTATTTTTTATTAATTGAGGAATTCAAAAGGTTTTATTATTTGGGAAACAAGCATGCATTAATTATTGCATGTTTAATACTTTACGACGGTTCGTTGTAGAGTAAATTATAGAAATGATAAATATTTCACTTTTGGTTTTTAAGTTTCATAAATTACATATATGATTCTAAACTTTTGACATTTGTAACACATATAATCCTTAGATCTCCAAATTAATCTCACATAATTAACAAAATTACCCTCACATAATGAATATATGTGTTACAAATGTAAATATTAATTATTATACATGTTATAAATTATTATCTATAATCGTTAACTAAATAATATATATAAATAATTAAATAAGAGAGAAGAGCAAGAATTATGTAGTCTAAAATATTGACAAGTGTTCTAATAATTATCATTTATTAGTATTAGATGAAACCTAGTTTCAAACCTGTTAACAGCATTTACCGTTGAGGAAAAAACAAGTAATTTTCTAATGGGTTTGTAGCCATTTCTAGGTGTTGGAACCTACTTTTTTTTTTTTTTTTTACTATTTCGTCCCAATATATTAGTATTGAGTGTATTGGTTTGGTCAGAATACATATCTACCTCTCAAAACACAAAAATACTTAAAAAAAAAACACTTGTGCCCTACATTGCCTTGGCCATTTTTGTGTGTATAATTATCAATAGTTCAAACCACCAAACACAAATATTGCATTCTTCTCAAATCCTTCAAAATTCCTAATTGTTTGAACGAGGTTTTTGTCACACTCACAAATTTCAACTAACGGAATCATACCGTTTGGGACGTGACAAACCAGGATCTCAGATCATTAGACATAGCGAAGACCTCTATATGCTTTTCAAACATAACTTTGGTCTAAAAATGTAATATCAAAGTTCTAACGTTGCGGAAGCGTTTTTAAAACAATAACAAACGTAACGGTTTGAAAACTGTAAATTACAATTCAAATTCTTAAATGTCCAAATTCAAATCCAAAACAACTATAATGTGAAGTATGCATAAGACTCGATCTCCTAGTCCATGCTTGCTTGTTCTTGTACCTTAACGTCCTGAGAAAACATGTAAATCAAGTCAACACAAAGGTTGGTGCATACACAGGTTTGTTTGATCACAAATGTTTAAAACAACTGTTTGAAATGAAATGTTTGCAAATAACATAATCACACATGCATAGTCATGATAGCTAGTCATTTGTAATATTTACATAAGCGGTCGACACCGAAGCTGACTGTTAGAATGTAATTTGCCTTTCCCACTATTGTCTAGCACAAACAATAGTAATGTGAATTGGCTAGTTAAACACTTGCGTATACCTACAATCTACCAAGTGAGGTTTGTCAAACCTAATAAATCTATTTCCAACTACCACGCTTTGCACTACGGCAAACTAAACGGTTCGATTTGTAAGGACTTGTAATGCTATGTTCGCACTTAATGTAAACAGCTAACTCATGCAAGTGATATGTATCTAAAGTGTTTGTTGCACATGTTTCCTCCCCCAAAACATTTAAAATAAGAAAAGGGGCCGTGTACGCACCTTTTATAGCAAACAGAATGATCAACACACGTGAAATCGCGTAAACTGTCTTCTACGAGAAATATGTGTTTCAACAATAATTGTTGTGTTATTCGGGATGTCGTTTTGTGTTTGAAATCACATACGTGTCAACACACATATGTTAGATTGTTAGAAACGTGTATGCGTAAGTACGCGTGACTTTAAAATCGTTTAATTAAATCATACAGTCGAATACGATTTTATTTACATGTGCTTCATTATACTCGATTATGTATGTAAATTTTTATCATTTCATTTTGTTCGGGATTCCGTTACGGTTCCAACGCAACTTGAACGAGTCGAATCGGAGTTAAAACGAATGAGATATGATCAGAATACCAAAAATAGTGTTAAAACCCAAAAACAGTTGGAGCCGGGTCCGAACCCGTGACCTCCCTTCCACCGTACACACCCCCTACCATCCCTCTGCTTCCAATTTCGTTAACAGAGTCCATTTCAAATGATTTTAATTAATAACGGTCGGGTTCCCCTTTGTTTTACTAAACCGAACCAATCTTGGTTCCAATTGGTCCATAAATCGAACCCAATCGATATCAACACCATGGAGGTTTTATTCCTATGATCTAGCCAAGTCTAGGGGTTGTCTTAATTCGATTATTAGACCACATAAAGTCCCAATTCGTGGCTTACATCGTTTCGAACTCGAGTACCAAAGTTTACAATTTGATTTAATCGATTTCGTTTAGATTGATCTGAAAAATCATGTGGTTCTCATTCATAATGGAATTTCGAAATTGTCTATGCTAATTAATTTGAATATCAAGCTTGTTTAGTTCGAAACCCCCAAAAAGTTTTTTATAGAAAACCCTAGAATTCGAACACTATCAATTCGTTGTAATTAGATGAAATTGACATGTGGTTTTCATAAAAATGATATTTCAAATCTGTGTGTAGGTTTTAATTTGATTCTTGAACTCGTTTTAATAGAAAACCCCAAATCGTTCTTGTTCAAAAACACTAGAAATCGAATTTGATCAATATGTTATGATTTTATGAAATTGATATATGGGTTTTGTTAATCGACATATTCTGAAACTTGTAGCATAGTTTAATTTGATTTTTAAACCCGTTTGATCAAAAACCCCCAATCTCGTTTTTGATATAAACTCTAGAATGTGAACTCCTATCATTCGATGTTTAAAGCCAAAATTGAGATAGGATTACCCCTAGTCGGTTGTTTTAGGTTGTGTAGGAGTGATTACTTACTTGATATGGTGCCTAATTGATGGAGATCGAATTATTGCTTGAGTTCGGTCACCCCACGCTCGAATTCTTCTATCTGGAACTTCTTGCTTCGAATTGTTGGATGCCAAAGACACTAAAGGTGCCGATTAGGATGTATGAAGTTTCAATTTTGTGTAGTAAAGCCGAATGATGTGATTTCGATCATGAATAGCTACGGTTTCGTCTTTATGGATTACATTTGAGTTTAATTCGACGTTTGATTGTTTAATAACGGTTGAGTGATGATAATAATCATCAATGTAACGTCCATGAGTGTTTAATTCGGCTATTAACATCATGTTAATACGAATTTCGAATTCTATTTGCTCATGTGGCCGAATTTTGACTTGAAAAAGTCAAAATCAATTATATCCTCCTTTACAAATTAAATCCTTGTAATATAATGTTTCTTAATTAATTTTTGTTCAAGTCTAGTCCCTATAATTTGATATTGTTTGATTTCTTTATGATTTTTTTTAACTTTTGGTTAACGGAGTTAACCGAGAGTTTGCCGGATTGTCACATCATCCCCTTGTTGAAGGAATTTTCGTCCCGAAAATCGTTATATGTTAAAAGTAGTTAGGACACTACTTGTGAGTTCAAATTGTACGTGCTAGTGCGATATTTGATCATTCTGTGTACTTGTGTGTAATAACACAAAAGGTTCAATGTTTGTAACATCACACCTAAGTGTGTCGTTCTATGTACTGTTTGCGTGCACACCAGTTAGTACACCTAACTGTGACCGTTTGTGTTTGATCATACTGTGCTGTGTAACCTTGCACCTAGTGAATGTTCGCAACTGTTTGTACTATGTAACATTGCACATAGTAATTGTTTGAAACTAATCATGTATATACTACCATAACATGTAACATATGAAACATAGCACATAAGATGTAATGTAGCACAAATGTTTGTAACAAAACCAATTGTATAAAAGAATTTGTGCTTACAGTTTGAAATCTGAAGTGTTGATGTGTGAAGCATCACGTCATCCCCTTGTTGAAGGAAATTTCGTCCCGAAATTTAACGTGTCTCTCAGTGTTTGCAGTTGTCGTTTTGAACAGATGAGGATACTTCTTCATCATTTGGTCTTCCCTTTCCCATGTGAATTCAGGTCCACGCCTTGAGTTCCACCGGACTTTGACTATCGGAATCTTGCTTTGTTTGAGTTGTTTGACCTCTCGGTCCATTATTTCAACTGGTTGTTCAATGAATTGTAACTGTTCGTCCACTTGTATTTCTTCCAGTGGTACAATCAATGTCTCATCAGAAAGACATTTCTTCAAGTTTGAAACGTGAAACACATCATGAACTCCGCTGAGTTCATTCGGTAATTGGAGTTGATACGCAACCGGACCAATCCTTTTCAGGATCTCAAAAGGTCCTACGTAACGTGGGCTAAGCTTCCCGCGCTTACCGAATCGTATCACACCTTTCCAAGGTGATACCTTCAGAAGAACTCGGTCTCCTACTTGAAATTCCAACGGCTTACGACGTTTGTCAGCGTAACTTTTCTGCTGATCCCGGGCCGCTGCCATACGGTTCCGGATTTGTACAATCTTCTCAGTCGTTTCGTGCACTAGGTCAGGACCTGTTATCTGACTGTCACCAATTTCAGCCCAACAAACCGGTGAACGGCATTTACGACCGTACAAAGCTTCAAATGGTGCTGCCTGAATACTTGTATGATAACTATTGTTGTAAGAGAATTCCACTAATGGTAAGTGGTTTTCCCAGCTATCACCAAAATCAATGACACAAGCTCGTAACATGTCCTCGAGCGTCTGAATCGTACGTTCACTCTGACCGTCGGTTTGTGGATGATAAGCAGTACTCATGTCTAAACGAGTTCCCAAGGATTTATGGAGAGATTTCCAAAAGTTTGAAGTGAATCAGGCATCCCGATCTGATATGATGGAAATTGGTACGCCATGTCGTGCTACCACTTCCTTGATGTAAATACGAGTTAATTTCTCCATTTTGTCAGTTTCCTTGATTGCTAAGAAATATGCAGATTTCGTTAAACGATCGACAATTACCCATATCGTATCACAACCACTTGGCGTACGGGGTAACTTAGTAATGAAATCCATCGAAATTTGTTCCCATTTCCACATGGGTATTTCGGGTTGTTGCAGTAAACCAGATGGTTTATGATATTCAACTTTGACTTTCGAACAAGTCAAACATTTGCTAACGTACTTAGCAATGTCGGCTTTCATGTGAGGCCACCAATACAGTGCCTTCAAGTCATGATACATCTTGTCTGATCCCTGATGGACTGAATATCTGGATTTGTGTGCTTCATCCATCACGAGTTCCCTTAAACCACCATGTAAAGGTATCCAAAGTCGATTAATGAAACAACGAGTTCCATCAGGCTTAACATCCAATTGTTTTTCCATTCCTCGTAAGGAAACCTGTTCCAGGTTATCCTTTTCTAAGGCTTCAAGCTAAGCACTGCGTACCTTGTCGGGTAAGTCAGTATGTATCGTCATCATAAGTGCGCGAACCCGTCTTGTTGATGTTGTGTCTTTTCTACTTAGAGCATCAGCTACCACATTAGCTTTTCCCGGATGATACTTGATTGCGCATTCGTAGTCGTTCAACAACTCGACCCATCGTCGTTGTTGCATATTAAGCTCCTTCTTATCAAAGATATGTTGCAAACTCTTGTGATCAGTGTAAATGGTACACTTGGTTCCATATAAGTAATGCCTCCAAATCTTCAAGGCAAATACCACTGCTCCTAACTCCAAGTCATGAGTAGTGTAATTCTTTTCGTGTGGTCTCAGTTGTCGTGACGAGTAAGCAATCACTTTATCACGTTGCATCAACACACATCCCAAACCCTGGGCAGATGCATCACAATACACCACAAAGTCTTCTGTTCCTTCCAGTAAGGACAGAATCGGTGCACTGCAGAGTTTTTGTTTCAATAGCTGGAATGCAGCTTCTTGTTTATCCGTCCAGTTATACTTCGTTCCTTTGTGAGTAAGAGCTGTAAGTGGTTGAGCGATCTTTGAGAAACCCTCAATGAATCGTCGGTAGTAACCCGCTAAACCTAGGAATTGTCGTACCTCGGTAGGGGTCTTTGGTGCTTCCTAATTCTTAATCGCCTCGATTTTTGTTGGATCAACATATATGCCCTTTTCATTAACTATATGACCCAAGAATTGAACTTCTCGCACCCAGAAGTCACATTTCGAGAACTTAGCGTACAATTGTTCTTGTTTCAGTAATTCTAATAGCAATCGAAGGTGTTCAGCATGTTCCTCTTCAGTCTGAGAATAGATAAGAATGTCATCAATGTAAACAATGACAAACTTACCAAGATAAGGTTTGCAAACCCGATTCATGAGATCCATGAATACTGCTGGAGCGTTTTTCAACCCAAATGGCAGGACCAAGAATTCGTAATGTCCATAACGCGTCCTGAATGTTGTCTTCGGAATATCTTCTTCTTGGACTCTGAGTTGATGGTAACCCGATCTGAGATCAATCTTTGAGTAGTAACTCGAACCTTGCAATTGATCGAACAGATCGTCAATTCTAGGTAACGGATACCGGTTTTTGATGGTAACTTGTTAAGTTCCCGGTAATCGATACACATACGGAAAGTCCTGTCCTTTTTCTTAACAAATAAGACTGGAGCTCCCCACGGTGAAAAACTAGGTCTTATAAAGCCCTTATCCAACAACTCTTGCAGTTGTATAGATAACTCTTGCATATCAGATGGTGCAAGTCGATAAGGCGCCCTAGCTATCGGTGCTGCGTCTGGTGTAAGGTCGATTCGAAATTCCACTTGTCTGATAGGCGGTAATCCCGGTAGGTCTTCTGGAAACACTTCCGGAAATTCACAAACCACTGGGATGTCTTCAATCTTCTTCTCAACTACCAGCTTCTCAGTTATAAGTGCTATAACTACTGTATGACCTTTACGCAGACATTTGTGTGCTTTCATACAAGATATGAGACGCAGTGGTGTACTGCTCTTCTCACCTTGTACATACAGTGTCTCTCCGTGTGGAAGAGGTATACGAACGATCTTTTCATGGCATACTATTTCAGCCTGGTGTTTGGACAACCAGTCCATGCCAATGACTACATCAAAACTGCCTAAAGTGATAGGCATAAGATCAATTTCCAGTATTTGACCCATCAAGTCAAGCATACACCCCTTAAGGATATGTTCTACTACAATTAGCTTGCCATCAGCTAATTCTACAGGGTATGTGTTTTCTAAGGCAGTGGGACTAACATTTAGCAACTTAGAAAATTTACTAGATACAAAACTCCGGTCTGCACCAGTATCAAATAGCATAGAGGCATAGTGATTATTCAAGACGTACCCGTAACAATGTTGGGATCCTCCCGTGCTTGACGTCCTCCAATCACAAACGCCCTGCCCCTAGCACCATTGTTGTTGTTATTGTTGTTGTTATTGGTGCCATTACCGTTGCCATTTGCATCATTAGTCCCGCCCTTCTTGATTTGTGGGCAATCTTTTTTGAAATGCCCCGGCTTGCCACACTCGTAACACCCTTTCTGATTGTTGTACTGATTGTTGTTCTGATTGTTGTTCTAATTGTTGGAGTTGTTTGCAGTTCCCCGCGGCAGTCTTTTCTTGCATGCGCTCCTTTACCACACCGTTGGCACCGATACTTATCACACTGATTCCCAACATGATGGAATCCACATTTGTTGCACTTTGGGTTCTTACCAATATACCCCCCAGATGACTGCTGACCACTGTTTGAATTGTGATAAGTCTTGTTCGAATCCTGCTTGCGGTTCTGCTGAAACGATTGTTGAGAAGAGTTCTTGAAGTTGTTGCTCTCCCACTTCCTCTTATGGTCTCCCACTTTAGTAGCTGTTGTTCGTTTAGGCAGAGTTCCTTGTAGCACTGCCTGATCAGTCAGTTGATGCGCCAACCGAACAGCCTGTTGAATCGTTGCAGGATTCGCAGAAGTGACTAATCCCTGGATCTGAGGTACTAATCCCCCAATGTACCTCTTAATCCACTTGCTTGGTGGAGTAGCCATGTGAGGTAGAAGTCTGGCTAGTTCATGTGATCGAGTAGTGTACTCCTCGATGTTAGACCCCTCCATCTTAAGATGCCAATATTCCTCTTCCAGCTTCTGCATTTCACTGCGAGGACAATATTCTTCTTGCAGTAATGTCTTGAACCCATTCCAGGTTAAGGCATTAGCTTCTCCTAATCCCAAAGTCTGAACATTGGTATCTACCAAGTCAATGCTGGACCCTCCAAAGTTCCCGTAGCATATTTGACTTTGTTTTCCTCCAGACAGTCACACATTTCAAATACTGATTCTGCTTTCTCAATCCATCGAAGGAGTCCTATGGCCCCTTCCGATCCTTTGAAATTATGAGGTTTGCAGTCCAAGAACGTCTTGAACGTGCACACCTGCGGGTTAACCAATCCCCCTGCTGGACCATGTGGTCCAGTCGTGTGTGTCTGGGTGTAGTTCGCGATAGCCTCCGCGACCCTGTTGTTGATCAGCTCATTGAGCTCAGCAACTGTCATATGTATGTTCTTGCTAGCCATGATCTTCATAGTTAGAATGAGTGTTAGAGAGTTATTAAAGTCTAATGTGAAATGTGTAAACAATACAACAAACAAACATGTAACTGTATTATTTAACACAACTGTTGGCAATAAGTAATAACTTTCCAATAGATAATAATTCAAAGTGATTACAATACTTTAAATATCAAAACATAAGGTTTCGAACATCTAATACAGGGACACAACCCGCCCCTTCTAGGTTTAAACTAAAAAAAAATCAGGCATCCTCAATAGTAGAATCAACATCAGAATCAACATCCTGTGCCGGTATCTCCTCCTCTTCCTCTTCCTCCTCTGCGTCGGATACAAACTGCTCCTCCAACGCAATCAACCTCCCCTCAGCGATGTCAGCTCGGTGTTCCTCCTCCTGCACTCGTGTAGTCAGATGTACAATGTGAGACTCCATCCCCTGGACTACACTACGAAGCTCCGCATATCGAGCGCTCACATCTCTGAGCTCCTGCGCGATGTGCTCGATCCTATGATTAGCCCACTTTGACTCCCAGGTCAGTCAGGCGATATCATCAGACTCGAATCGTGGCCTCTTAGAGGCACGAAATGTCGGTGGCATCCGGTCAGATGACTCCTCAGCAGGATCCTCCTTAGGAGCCTCCTGTGGGTCCTCCTGCGGTGCCTCCTCAGGATCCTCCTCCGGGTCATCCTCATCGGGATCCTCCTCCGAATCCTCCACTGGGTGCTCCACGGGATCCTCCTCCGGATCCTCCTCATAATACTGAAATGCTGGAGCTATCGGCTCCTCATCCTCAAGTACGTTCACGTGCGGTGGTGATGGTGCTGCCATATCTGTTACATAATACCATATGTAAATACTAAGCAAAACTCAGATGTGTAAACAAGTGTCTAATGTCTAACAGTTATAGTCTAAGTCTACTAGTGCAAACCTAGTTTGCTATAAACAATGTCTCTGATACCAATCTGTCACACCCCCAAATTTCAACTAACGGAATCATACCGTTTGGGACGTGACAAACCAGGATCTCAGATCATTAGACATAGCGAAGACCTCTATATGCTTTTCAAACATAACTTTGGTCTAAAAATGTAAAATCAAAGTTCTAACGTTGCGGAAGCGTTTTTAAAACAATAACAAACGTAACGGTTTGAAAACTGTAAATTACAATTCAAATTCTTAAATGTCCAAATTCAAATCCAAAACAACTGTAATGTGAAGTATGCATGAGACTCGATCTCCTAGTCCATGCTTGCTTGTTCTTGTACCTTAACGTCCTGAGAAAACATGTAAATCAAGTCAACACAAAGGTTGGTGCATACACATGTTTGTTTGATCACAAATGTTTAAAACAACTGTTTGAAATGAAATGTTTGCAGATAACATAATCACACATGCATAGTCATGATAGCTAGTCATTTGTACTATTTACATAAGCGGTCGACACCGAAGCTGACTGTTAGAATGTAATTTGCTTTCCCACTATTGTCTAGCACAAA
>SZYD01001847.1:0-62401 GCA_009363875.1 Mikania micrantha
CTTTATTGATTGACTAAAATGGGTAACTTAGTCAGCAGAGATGGGTTATCACTGCTTTGTTTTTAGTGTTAGGTTATTTTGTGATAGTTTTGCTTTCAAAAGTATGCATTTACCTTAGGTTTTTGCTATGTTCGTTTGCCCACGAACCTAGGCAAGAGTTCTATAGGTTCTGCGAACCTAATGCTTTGTATTGTAAAGGTTCGTCTAGCAAACCTGTTGGTTCGGCTAGGTTCATTTGTACTGTGTATATATTGCAGGTTTGTCTGTGTTTTGAGGTGTGTGACAGAACCAGATAGGGAGAGAACTTGTGTGAGATCAGTGTGATTGTAAAGAACTGTGTGGTCTTAGTTCATGTTCTTTTTATCAGATTTTGTTATCAATGAACATGATGTTTTGTTTATCATAATTATTGTATATCTTTGATTCATATAGATTTAATCTAGATTCCTCATAAATTGAATTGTTAATAGAATTCCATTTATTGATCCAGAGAAATCTACAGTGGTATTAGAGCTTTGGAGGAGTATATACAAGTTCTTGAAGATTATCAATAATTTTGAAGATCAAGTGATGGCTGGAATTTGATTTTATGTATCTGATTGTTTGCTGACATTTTCATCATCATATACTGCTATTTTGTAGGTTGAAATCAGATAATTCTATGTTGAAATTAGTGGATTAGAATGTTGAAGCTTTGAAGGGTTTTCCCTCCAAAATTTTCAAGTTCAATTCTCAGGTTCTTGAAACGAACCTAGTTGATTATCAGCTGCATTTTAAAGAAGAGGTTCGCTGAAGAAGAAGATTTTTAGTTCAGGTTCGTATATTCAAAATTTTGGAGAGGTTCGTTTAATAGGTTTGACAAAGGTTCGTCTATTGATAGGGTCGTTGGTCAAGGTTCGTTGTTAATTCACTGACTGAGGTTTGTTGGTCAAGGTTTTTTGAAGGGTCGTTGGATAAGGTTCGTGAGTTCAAGGTTTGAAGAGGTTCGTCTGATACTTAGGTTCTTGAGCTTATAAATTGGAAATAGGTTCGCTGATAAAAATTGAATCATGGCGGACATGTTTGCAGCATTTGCTAATCAAAATTCTAAGATTTAGAGTATTTGATTAGTGAAACTGAGTTGGGAAGTACAAATAAAGTACCAAAATTACTTGATTGGACTAATTATGAAAATTGGAAAGGTCGTTTTGAGACTCAAATTAATGGTACTGACACAAATCTTTAGGAAAGAATCTTATCACACCATATGAACGACCAAAGGTGGTTGGAACATATTTGGATCAAACTCTTGATAGACTGGATGTTGAACAAAGAAAGAAATATGATTCTGAAAAGAAAGCATAATGGATGTTAAGTCAAGCTATTCCTAATCAAATTCTTCATCAATTTGATGAACATAAAACATCATATGGTTATGGAATGCTTTAAAGGCAAGAATTGAGGGAAACACCAAACTCAAGAAAATGAAAGCCACTGATTTGCGAAAAGAGTTTGAGAATTTCAATTATATGGAAATGAGAGTCTTGATGCTTTGATAACAAGATATAGACATTTGTTGACAGAAGTTCGTAAGTGTGAAATTGAGTATTCTAAATAAGAGAAAATAGACTATTTTGTAGATGCTTTACTAGAAAGATGGAATTCGTTGGTGTTGATTTTGAGAGAAAATCTTCCTGGAATGACACTGGTTGAATTTATTCAAAAGTTAGAAGAACAGGAAATGAAAGACAAAAAGAGCTAGAAGAGTTAATGTAACACAAGATCCTTCGCTTTATGGTGCATCTGTGATTACACCTCCTGTTTCATCTGCAAAAATTCAACCAGCTTTTGTTTCAAGTACTACTGAAAGTACTTCTGTACCATCTGCATCTACTAGCTCAAGTTCATCTTATTCTAGGAATGAGAAAAAGTCTGATTCTTCATCTACTCCAATTCAATTGAATACAACTAATCTGGGAAAAGTGTCTATGGAGGCCAGTTAGAGATCATAAATCGATATTGTCATGTGTTGTTAGTGCCTATGATGAACATATAGCTGGAAAGATGGGAAATTCCAATCTTACTTTTGAAGACTATGAGCAGATAGATGATGATGAGATGGAATTGATTGATACTCAGTGGGCTTTGGCTAGTGCAATAAGAAGAATTAACAGATATGAGAAGAAAACAGGAAAGAAGTTTACTTTTGATCGGAATACAAAGTTTGGATTTAATCCAAAGGCCACACAATGTTATAATTGTGGTGAATTGGGTCATTTTGCTCGAGAATGTAAAAATCCAAAGAAGCAAAGAAACTTGAATCCTTTCAAGCCAAAGAAGCTAATCAAAAGAAAAAAGAGAAGCCTGAAGAATCAACAAAAGCTTTAGTCAGTCAAGCAGACGAAGGATATGACTGGGGAAAACAATATGATGATTTAATGGGCGTGCTTATGGCTTCTATGGATGAAGAAGCAAGCAAGGGCAAAGAAAAGGCTGAGGATGTAAATAATGATCTTTTAGAGGTCATTTTAAAGTTGAAAGAAATGAATGCTCAATTGACTGCTGAACTGATCGAGTGCGCTGAAGCTAACAAAAAGGTGATTTCAAGAAAGAAATGTTTTGATAAAAAGATCATTGATTTGGGAAAAGAAAATGAAGAATTAAAAATTAAAGTTTTGCAAAATAATCATGCAGAGTCTGTGCATCTCGAGTCAGTACAAAAGTTGAAAGTTGAACTGTCAGCAGCCAGAGCAGAAGCAGAAATGAATAAAAGCTAGCTTGAGAATTATCAGAATTCTCAGTATGTTATCGATTACTTTACTGCCATGCAAGGATCATCGAATGATACTACTGGCTTGGGATTTCATGCTGTACCACCTCCTTCAAACTATGTTCCTAGACCACAAATTGATCCTAATTTGAAAGTTCATTCAGTTTCTTTCAATGAAACTGAGTCTGAAAATGTTGTTACATATGCTGGAGTATCATCTTCGGATGAAAAGGTGTCACTTGACAGTGATGCTTCAATCATTAAAGATATCACTGAATCAGAATATTCTTCTGATATTTTCAGACAAAATGGTTATAAAGGAAAAGTATTGTGAAAAGAGTTTTGAATCTCAGCAGTCATAATCTGAGATTAAAAAAGTTGAGAAGGTGGTGCTTAAAACCACTCAGGTTTCCAAACCAGTGATTAAAACCAAACCAATCACTACTCTTAAACCGATTGTGTATGTTAGATCATCTAATACAAATCAAGGAGAGTCTAGTGGAAATTTTCAAAAGAAAATGTGATTTCTAAGATAGTTGAAAAGGTGGATTTTTTCTTTGACAATTTTAGTGTTGGGCACAAGGTTAAATCAAAGAATTTTCAAAAACAAATAAATAATTCATAGACAAGTGGAACTGGTTTGAGAAACAAAATCTCATCTTCAAAGATTGTTTCAAGATCTTTTGGTTCATCATTTTTTTATGATGAACCCACAACCAAAATTCATATTAAGGATAGAAAATGTTACCGATGTGGTAATATGGGTCATTTGGTTGCTAATTGCAATGTGGAATTCAGTTCAAGTGATTTTAGCAGTTTTAAGTCTTTTTTAACAAGAGAAACACGAAAGTGTTTTACTTGTTGTGGTAAAGGACATATTTCTGCTAATTGTCTAAATAACAAAATCAGAAAGAATTCTGATGAGGGGTGTCGGGTGAATGTTTCAGGTGGAAGCTCTAGGAAAAATAGACCTAGTGAAGATGAGATGAGCGTTCTTAGAAAATTCAATCCTGAATGCTTTTGGGTAAAGAAGAAATCGAACAAAAGAAATGTTAAAAAGGCTGTGAAAATTCTGACTTCATCTGATGATGATTCCTTTGAAAATTTTTCATCAAGATCATTTTCAATCAAACCTATCAAATCTAAATCATTTTGGAAACTCAAAGATAGATCAGGTGATGAATTTTCAAAGAAAGAGGATGACACAAGTGATGATGGTTATTCAATTAGATCATCACAAAAGACTGGAAGGGGTCCATTCTGGGAGACTTGACGCCGAAATGGCGAGGGTCATCCCTTTGGTCCCTCCACTACACGTTCAGATCCTTATACACGGACTGTCTCAGTTGCTGAATAGCTTGGCACACTAAGAGTCTAGTTCTTCGATTGATGGAGAGGAATTGTGCCACTAGTACCAGATAGTCCGACAATCCGTATGGTATGTGTACTTAACCATTACTATGTGTAAATAACTATGTGTAGATAACTATGCGTGAATAACTATCTGATAACAATTGGGTGAAAACAGGGCTATAGAACAGTACATCAGTTGTATGTATTTCAATGAAAATTCAAGGACAGAAATACAATAAATCACGAGAAATAATAGGGGTGAAAACAAATGACAAAAACAAATCGGTTGTGATCTAATATCCACATATAACAGGAATCAGATGGCCGAAAAATCAGTGAGAAAACAACGTGAAAATTATTCATAACACAGTGAAAACAATTAGGATGAGTTGAGTCCGTCAGTGAGAAAGTACAATTCAAATAAAAGTTCAGTATCATTTACGAACGATGAACTGAAAAAGTGTTTCTGTGGGTGACGATTCACACAAACATATCTGTGAGTTTAACGTTCTGAACGGCAACTGCAAAATAGAAAACCAAATAAGAAAGTGAAACGTACGATCGTATTCGTATAGTTAGAGCTCTGTACGAAAAAGCACGTAAGTTACGTTTTCTGACGAAATGGCAAAAAATAAACGATTACGAACGTTAAAATAATAAAAACAAAATAAAAAAAATATTGTTAGGAATTACCAACTAAAAAGAATTTTATAAAACTATTTTACTAAAACAATACATATTTAACGTTAAATAACGAAATAACGAGATTAACGGTCTGACCACGAATGAACAGTAAAAATAAGTAAAATATAGTATTTTTCGTTTTACAATTTTGAAACTTATCAAAAATAATTAAATAATTCTAAATTTCAATCTAAAAAGTTTATTTATTTAAACGTAATGGCACGTACGTAAAAATACGCGAAACCGACACCGAGCGAGACCGAACACGCGGGTAAACACCCGGGTTATAAAATCCCATCTTTCTCTTCCTCCATTTATTTCATTCATACTCTCTCTCTAACCTCAAAATCCCGGTTTTGAGATTTTCTCTATAAAACCTATAAAAATCAACCATAACTTCTTCATTCCTTAACCAAATCGCGCAAATAATATATCGAAACGATCATCTCGATGAGAGGAAGCTTGTAGTACAAGGGATCGGAGCTGGTTGAAGCTAAATCGGCCGAAATCTTAGAGAGAAGCTGCTGCTGGAAGTTGGTTTCACCATTTTGCATGTATGAATCTTAAACTGGTATTCATCACCTCCGATCTTTTAGATGCGCACAAAACCTGCTTAAGAACATCATAAATATTTTAAGTTAAACCATAGAAGGCTTGGACATGGCTGAAATACAAGGGTAAGAACAATATTGAAATAGGAACAGGCCGAGAGATAGGGTCGACGGTTTTGCATTGTGCAGCCTCCCTTTGTATTTTTTTTTTGTGCTGAAAAATTCAAGTCTAGGTGGGGTCTCACTGTGGTCGATACTACATAGCCTCTCCTTGATATTAATCTTCTGGTCCTCTCCACATGAATTGAAACAGAAAAGCATGTTGATAATAAGCATAAATGGGTTAGAAAATGTGTACATGGGTGAATACCAACAAGGACCTCAATTAAATTCTTGGCTAGGTATTGACATTTTTTATGTTGATTCTATCAGCTGCTGACGATATTAAATGGAGGAGATTTATATTATTCTTTTAGGTGGACCAAGCTAGTTTAAAACTTAGTTACAAACAATATGGAACAAAGTAAACAAGATAATACTAATGAGGGTTAACTGAGGTGTTAGCCGATTATTTTGCCATCGATACTAACCCTTGAGGAACATAAAATAGAAATATCAACCTTGACACTTATGACAATAACATGGTTAGGTTGGTTCAAGTAATTAACAACAAGTTCAAGGAAGTTGGACCACAAAAAAAATGAATAGTATCGATTGGAGTCTAGTAGGGTTTTACTCAATGGTCATAGATCCTATGACCCATCGATACTATCCATAACACAAATTAACCACTTAAAATTTATAAACGAAATGCTTATAAATAAAACATGAATTAGACAACAACAATGGGTGTCAAAGGGTGACCAAAAAGGATGTTATAACTTAAACTTAGTTTATATGAAGGTGACATAAATTTTGTTAAGTAAAAGACTAAGTACCATCTTACAAGCTAAACATAAGTTTATTAATAAAGCATTCTCTTTTGTCAATTAAGTATAACTCCTTTTTATGTTATGATAAAATTTTGTACACTTAATGTTTTCTAATAACCTAAAACATGTATTCTTTTGATAGAAGCTTTATTTACAAACCCCACTTAGATATAGTGAGTTAAATGATTGGGATAAGAGTTATTAGAGATGACATCATAAAACTATGTAGTAACAAACCTAGTAACTCATTCGTGAGGTCCTAGGACACTTAGTCAAATCTCACAAATCTCATCATAACTCCTAAACAAATACTAATGTAAACGATGTTGAACACAAACAAATCAAACATAGGTTGAATACAACATCATCACAACAAGTGAGTGCGTGCATTTCTTGAGTATAAGTCAACCACTTCAACCACTAGGTGAGTTCATATGCCCTTTTTACTAAACTTTTGCTTTAACAGGGGGCTGAGAACATGCTAACTTTTTCTTAAATGTTTTAGTATACTATATGATAATAAGTTTTTACTTTGTTATTAAAATTGTAGACCTTATTATGTTAAAGTTAATGACAGTGAGTTTACAACTGTTATTTCTGTTAGACAATATCTACGATTTCTAAGTGATAAAATTGCTATTCCTCTGTGATTACAACTGTAATCTTCGTGAGGAATACATGCTATTCCTATTGAATTATTTTATTAATTCAAAGGAAAAATATAACTCTTTAGTCTTTGGGAATAATTGCAGTTAATTCTAAGCGAATAGATATGTTATACCTATGAGAACTTGTGTGCTATATCTATTGGATTTCTATGAGTTGATAGTTATGGGTTGAGAACTATAAGAACTCTTTCGATTTTTAGTCAGCTTATTCCAACTCTATCATTTCTGACACGGGTGATATGGGTATGATAGTGTCTGCTAATTATCTCACCACTTCTACTCTGTAGACTGATAGATTGAATGACTGACCTCACTCAAGTCACAGGCTGGTCGCACATAGTTGTGAGGCCTTGGGAAAACTAATGGATGCAAATGAATACAGCACATTGTGGTTTGCCTTTATGGTGGCTACAATGGGGTCAATCTAATTCCATAGATCAATTGGGATATGACTACATGTCAGACTTGCTTTCATTTCCTAATCAAATGTGAGTAATAGTAAGTCAAAGAGCATACCACCACTAATAACTGTGGTAACACCACCATTAATATCTGTGGTAATTCCACCATTTATAACTGTGGAGAATTGTACTACCTAGAAACCTAATGTGTTATGTTAATATCATGATAATGTAATGGTTTGTCATAATGGAGATCTTGATTGTGATTAAGTCTATGGGTGATGAAATGGATATCTATAGCTATAATACAGGTGGTATTGAGTTCTGTCAAGTGTGTGGTGGGATGTCGACTGGGGCTTGTCCCCTACGTATGCCCTATATATAAGCATGATTGACTGGACAATATCCTATCTGTAGGTGTATCTACAGAGAGGACATGGGGTTGAGTTAATGCCAAATGAAAATAACCGTGACTTGTGCAATACAAGATGTTGTGTAAATAACTTTGAAAGTTTTAAATAACTAAATTCATGAACTCACCACCCGTGTTGAATTTTTTTACATGCATTTTTTTCTCAGGTGACGAACAGGTCTAGTTACCAAGCATCAGGATTAAGCTAGTGGACTTTAGAAGAGACCTAGCTTACTTTTGTGATGTGCATATTTTGGATGACATAACTTTGAATCATCTTTTAAATCTTATGCAGATACAAGATAGAAAACTCCATGATTCTTTTGGTAGATTTACTTAGTTAAATTATGAACATGTGTTGTGTCATTTAACTTTGTAATTTTGTATCAATGTCATGTTATCATTTCTCATTATATATCATGTGCCATCTAAACAATCTGATCACTATGATTATCACCCAATATCACACCTCGGGAACCTTCCGCCCGACGGAAAGTCGATCCAGCCCGCTTGCTCGGGGTGTGACAGATTGGTATTAGAGCCATGGTTATAGAGAAATATAGGTTATATTACTTAAACAGTTTGGCCTAGACTATAACCTAGGGACCCTTCATGTAGAGAACATAAGACTTAGGATTATGCTTACATACGTCTTCTGCATTTGATCATTGCACTAACTGATTTTCTTTTGTTGTGATCAGAATGCCGCCAAGAAGACCTCCACTTTTGTTGCCATCACCATCGCATTCACCTCCACATTCAGCAACACCATCACCACCTCCTCCACCACCACCTCACCTCCACCTCCACCTCCACCTCCACCTCCACCTCCACATACTCCACCTCACAAACCACCACCCAACCATGAGTTAGATCCGGCTACAATCACACTGGCCACTTTCCGACCAGTCAACTGAAGGAAGTGATTCCCAATATGATGAACCGGATTAACTCCAACAATGGCAACGGTAACAACAACTTAACTGGTGAGGGCAGCGGGAACACCAGACATCAACAATACTATTCCTACAAGAGTTTGTAAGAAGCAAGCCATCGACATTCAGTGCAACAACGAGGGAGCTGTTGGCTTGATCCAATGGATCGAGAAAATGGAGACGACCCTCAACATCAGTGGTTATCCTGAACAGCACAAGGTGAGGTATGCAGTGGGCTCGTTCAACAAACGGGCTCTTACATGGTGGAATGCCCAGGTGCAGACCAGGGGCAGGGATGAGGCATTGTCTATGCCTTGGGAGGAATTTAAAATGATGCAAAGGGCAGAATTTTGCCCAAGAAATGAGCTAAAGAAGGTTGAGACTGAGCTGCTTAACCACCAGATTCCATGAGTTAGCAACATTGGCACTAGATATAGTGCCAATAGTGGAAAAACGGATCGAGCGGTACGTCGGGGGACTACCGGATTGCATTCAAGGGCACATGATTTGTGCCTACCCCACTACCTTGGAGATGGCTGTTACTTTGTCAGCAACATTGACAGATGTAATGGTTGCCTCCAGGGTACTGAAGAAAGAGGCTGAAGCCGCCAAGACTGGAAACTCCAAGAAGCCAGATAAACATCCGGCCAACAAATATAAAGTGGTCAGGAACTTTGCTGTGACCACTCATACTTCAAAAACCACACAGCCACAACCACCGCAAATCAAGAAGCTGTATACTGGCACGGCTCCTCTATGCAACAACTGTCAGTTTCATCATCATACTGGAACTCCATGCAGACAATGCACTGGGTGTGGAAAATTGGGTCACTGGGTGATTCACTGCAGAAACACAAATTCCAAGAACATGAACAACAATGCAGCAGTGATGGCTACTACTGCTGACAAAAGGTATTGCTACAACTGTGGTGAACCTGGACATTTCTCAAAAGATTACCCCAAAGAGAATTCTACAAATGGCTCTGGTACCAAGAGGACGGGCCTTTCAGATTGGAGCTGCTGCACGACAAGACCCAAATGTGGTCACTAGTACATTTCTCTTATCTGACTTTTGTGCATCTATATTATTTGACACTGGTGCGGATCAGAGTTTTATCTCATCGGACTTTGCATGCCAACTCAATCGCGTTGAGGAATCTTTGGACTACCCTTATATCAATGAGGTAGCAAATGGCAAACAGATAACAGTTAACACAGTACTCGGGAACTGCCCATTGACACTTTGACGAGCACACATTTTCCATTGATTTGATACCAATGGAATTGGGCAGTTTCGATATTATTGTGGGAATGGATTGGTTATCTCTTAATAGTGCCGAAATCATCTGCTCTGAAAAGATATTACGTATTCCGGTGGAGAACAATCAGGTGTTAGAAATTCATGGGGATCAAGCAAATCGTAGTGTCAAATTTATATCGTGCATGAAGGCACACAAGTGCCTATGGAAACAATGCATCGCATTCCTAGCTCACGTAGTGGAGAAAGACAAGAAGACAATCAAAATTCAAGATGTACCGGTTGTAAAAGACTTTGCGAACGTGTTTCTGCATGATTTACCGGGATTGCCACCTGAACGATCGGTTCAATTCCGAATTGACTTGATTCCGGGAGCGGTTCCTGTGGCTAAGTCTCCTTACAGACTCGCCCCATCAGAAAATGTTCCGCTTGTGCACACTTAGATCATTTGCGAATGAAAAAGTGTTGCATAATTAGAACATTTACGAATGTTCAACTTGTGCACACTCAAATCATTTGCGAATGAACCAGTGTTGCACAGTTTGAGAACATTTACGAATGTTCAGCTTATGCACACTCAGATCATTTACGAATGAATAAGTGTTGCACAGTTAGAACATTTACGAATGTTCAACTTGTACACACTCAAATTATTTGCGAATGAATAACTGTTGCACAGTTAGAACATTTACGAATGTTCAACTTGTGCACACTCACATCATTTGCGAGCACAGTTAAAACATTTACAAATGTTCAGCTTGTGCACACTCAGATCATTTGCGAATGAGTAAGTGTTGCACAGTTAGAACATTTGCGAATGTTCAACTTGTGAACACTCAGATCATTTGCGAATGAATACGTGTTGTACAGTTAGAACATTTCCTAATGTTCAACTTGTGCACACTCAGATCATTTGCGAATGAATAAGTGTTGCACAGTTAGAATATTTACGAATCTTCTACTTGTACACACTTAGATCATTTACGAACGAATAAATGATGCATAGTTAGAACATTTACGAATGTTTAGCTTGAGCACACTCAGATCATTTGCGAATGAATAAGTGTTGCACAGTTAGAATATTTACGAATGTTCAGCTTGTTCACCCTCAGATCATTTGCGAATGAATAAGTGTTGCATAGTTAGAACATTTACGAATGTTCAGCTTGTGCACACTCAGATCATTTGAATCAATAAGTGTTGCACAATTAGAACATTTACGAATGTTCAACTTGTGCACACTCAGATCATTTGCGAATGAATAAGTGTTGCACAGTTAGAAACATTTACGAATGTTCACCTTGTGCACACTCAAATCATTTGCGAATGAATAAGTGTTGCACAGTTAGAACATTTACGAATGTTCAGCTTGTGCACACTCTGATCATATTGAATGAATAAGTGTTGCATAGTTAGAACTTTTACGAATGTTTAGCTTGTGCACACTCAGATCATTTGCGAATAAATAAGTGTTGCACAGTTAGAACATTTACGAATGTTCAGCTTGTGCACACTCAGATCATTTGCGAATGAATAAGTGTTGCACAGTTAGAACATTTACGAATATTCAGCTTGTGCACACTCAGATCATTGCGAATGAATAAGTGTTGCACAGTTAGAACATTTACGAATGTTCACTATGTGCACACTCAGATCATTTGCGAATGAATAAGTGTTGCACAGTTAGAACATTTATGAATGTTCTGCTTGTGCACACTCAGATCATATGAATGAATAAGTGTTGCATTGTTAGAACATTTACGAATGTTCAGCTTGTGCACACTCAGATCATTTGCGAATGAATAAGTGTTGCACAATTAAAACATTTACGAATGTTCAACTTGTGCACACTCAGATCATTTGCGAATGAATAAGGGTTGCACAGTTAGAACATTTACGAATGTTTAGCTTGTGCACACTCAGATCATTTGCGAATGAATAAATGTTGCACAGTTAGAACATTTACAAATGTTCACCTTGTGCACACTCAGATCATTTGCGAATGAATAAGTGTTGCACAGTTAGAACATTTACGAATGTTCAGCTTGTGCACACTCAGATCATATTTGAATGAATAAGTGTTGCGTAGTTAGAACATTTACGAATGTTTAGCTTGTGCACACTCAGATCATTTGTGAATGAATAAGTGTTGCACAGTAGAACATTTATGAACGTTTAGCTTGTGCACACTCAGATCATTTGCGAATGAATAAGTGTTGCACAGTTAGAACATTTACAAATGTTCAGCTTGTGCACACTCAGATCATTTGCGAATGAATAAGTGTTGCACAGTTAGAAAATTTACGAATGTTCACCTTGTGCACACTCAGATCATTTGCGAATGAATATTTTTGTACAGTTAGAACATTTATGAATGTTCAGCTTGTGCACTCAGATCATATTTGAATGAATAAGTTTGCATAGTTAGAAACATTTACGAATGTTCAGCTTGTGCACACTCTGATCATTTGCGAATGAATAAGTGTTGCACAGTTAGAACATTTACGAATGTTCAGCTTGTGCACACTCAGATCATTTGCGAATGAATAAGTATTGCACAGTTAGAACATTTACGAATGTTCAACTTGTGCACACTTAGATCATTTGCGAATGAATAAGTGTTGCACAGTTAGAACATTTCCCAATGATCAACTTGTGCACACTCAGATCATTTGTGAATGAATAAGTGTTGCACAGTTAGAACATTTACTATAGTGATTGCATTCTAGAAGCTCTAGTCAACAGAGAAACTTTTCAATCAAGTGTTTAATCAAGATTTTGAGGATTATTATAGTGATTGCATTAAAGACACAGGATTTGACAAGCATGGTAAATCATACTTTTAAAGAAAGCTCTTGAGTTACCCATCATTTCATCATCAATCAATCAAAAATCAAATATTTATCAAGCAGTTGTTTTTTCAAAAATCAATCAAACCTGTTGTAATGTAAACAAATTCACAACGTTCAATGCAAAGTGATGATGATTTTTATGATGATTTAAATCTTAGAAAGAATCAAAATTTGGTGAGAAATACTAATATGAGCTTCTTTAAAGAACCTGAATCACTTCATGTCTTACCAAAAAGGGTAACATTTGTTGATGAACAGCAAGTTTTAATAAGAAAGGCAAGACAAAATTACCACATGTATCACAACCTGCAAGTATCTCATACGAGACGTAAACAAAGAAAAAATTGTGGAAACCTGTAAATGAGAAAGATAAATTGGTGGACCTTCAACACCTACAAATTTTGACACCACTGGTCTATCATATTAAAAGATTTCTATTATTGATGCTTCTGGACAACCCAAGACCATCATGGCTTGGGTTCCTAATGCTAACTGAGTTTCTTTGATGTGTAGGAACAATAAAAAATTCCACGAAATATTTGGCATGTTGATATTGGTTTTTCCAAACATATGACAAGAAGCTGTTCTCAGTTGTCAGATTTCAAAAGCGTCAATGGTCCAAATGTTGCATTTGGTAGTGATCACAAAGGTGGAAAAGTAACGGGAATAGGAACTGTGACAAATGGCAAACTTAGTTTTGAAAATGTGAATTATGTTCTTGAGTTGAAATACAATCTTTTGAGTGTGTCACAAATTTGTGACAACAAGTTCTCAACTCACTTCACTGATACTGAATGTATTATTGTTAAGCCTGGGTTTGTTATTCCTGATTAATGGGTAATTTTGAGAACTTCAAGAAAACATCATGTATATTTGATGGATATGAGTTGTTCTATAGACCCCTCTGAAGTCACATGTTTACTTTCAAAGGCTTCGGTGGATGAGTCACAGTTATGGCATCGCAGACTTGGTCATACAAATTTCAAAAAAATGAATAAGTTGGTAAAAGAAAATCATGTTGATGATATCCCTCTGAAGGAATTCTTTTGTCATGATCACTGCAGTGTTTATTTAAAAGGAAAGCAACACAGAGTCTCATACAAATCAAAGACAACATCTTCAATTTCTAAACCTCTTCAGGTAATTCACATGGATCTTTTTGGTCCTATAAATCTTCTAAACGTTGGAAAGAAACAATACTGTCTAGTTATTGTAGATGACTTTTCAAGATTTTCTTGGGTTTTCTTTCTTGCAAAGAAGAGTGATGCAGCAGAAATTTTAATTGACAATATAACTTTAATTGAAAATCACCTGAATTTCAAAGTTAAGACTATCAGAAGTGATAATGGCACAGAGTTTATAAATGAAATATTTGATTCTTTTTGCACTAAGAAAGGGATTGCTAGACAATTTTCTGCTGCTCATTGTCCTCAACAGAATGGAGTTGCTGAGCGCAAGAACAGATCCTTAATTGAGGCAGCCCGATCTATCTTAGCTGATTCAAAGCTACCCATTACATTTTGGGCTGAAGCTGTGAATACTGCATGTTATGTGCAAAATAGACCAGAATTGTAAAGGAGCACAATAAGACATCCAATGAACTTATTTTCAAAAGAAAACCATTTACTAGATTCTTTAAATATTTTGGATGTCCTTGTTCCATATTGAACACCAAGGATCGATTATCCAAATTTGCTCCTTTGGCAGATGATGGATTCTTCTTAGGATACTCCTCTGTGTCAAAAGCCTTTAGAGTTTTCAATAGAAGAGCTAATATAGTTGATGAATCCTTGAATGTGACATTTCAAGAAAACTCATTTCCTATGTCTAGCTCAGGTCCAGATTGGTTGTTCGATATGGATGCCCTTACAAAATCTTTGAATCCTGTTATGGTTGATTGAGCAGACACAAATAATGATGTTGAAGTAGATATATTAAGAAAAGATCTCTGAGTGAACCCTAAACCTATGGGCGTTCATCTAATTGATCCTCTGTAACATTTGTACATTTAGTCACGATAGTTGTAAACAGTGTTAGAACAAATGTGTTTTCATATCAAATCAGTCAATGTGATTCATGTGTTCATAAGGTGCTTGTGTGTTAGGATCTTTATTATTTAGGAACAAGTATGTATTATTTACTTACAGTCGAGTTCGCTAGGCGAGAACAGTATCGTATTATATTGAAACAGTGGTGGGACGGCGTCAGGTACGGCAGGTAGCTGGAATCTGGGGTATGCCCTATACATATACTGCGTTCGGTGTAATGGGATAGTGTTAGTGCGTAGTGTTGAGACAAATAGTAAGACAATTAATTAAACAAAAATCGTAATATGTAAGCGAGACTGAGTATAGTTATAGGTGACGATCCATAATAATACGAATGTTGAACTTATAATTATGATTAAACGCCTTAACATTTTATACGATCGAAAAACGTACGCGATTGCGGGTATACACGTAATTGCGGTCGTTTAACGATCCGTCAACACACGAAGAGTAAAAATAATTAAATAATTATTTTACATTTTTACAATTTTGAAACTCATCATTTTGATGAGTTTAACAAACTATTTTATTTAAAAACCGCGTAAAATACGCGTTACGCGACGAAAACGCGAACCGAGTGACCGAAACGGACCCAAATACCCGCGGGCTATAAAAGCCTTGAACAAGGCTAAAATTCTCATTTATTCCACCAACAACCCTTTCTCTCACTAGATTTTCGTCCAACCCTCTCTCTCTAGAGAAACCGACTTCAAACGCGTGTATCTCTCTCGTTTCTCCACGGATTTGGGCGTTCTCGGTGTCCACGCGAAGCTCTCGACATTCCCTACACGAAAGTACAAAGGATCTGTGCAATTGTCCGGCCTAAATCGAGGTAATGATTCACGAAAATTCTGAAAAGGAGGGTTTTCGTGTATGTTTTGAGCAAACCTGACACTTAGCCGTTTCCCTCTTGAATTTCAAACCTTATACACTCGATCATTGTTCTGGATTACTTGTGTGGTGCATATCGAATTGAAACAGATTGTTTTCGGTGATGATGGCGATTCAGAGTTGCAGGTTCGTGAGGTTCAAAGGTTGGCCGAACCTTTCGACCAGCCAAACCCATGGCCGAACCCTCAGCAGAACGGCGAACCTCCATCTACACCATCAGACGAACCTTGCTGACCATGAACTTTCCCCAACGAACCTATTTGCTGTCCATGACATGGCCGAACCCTGCATGGTTCGTTGAAGTACCAGCCGAACCCTAGGGGTCACCACGAGCCTTCACCGAACCCTTAGCCACACAGCCGAACCCCATGCATCAGTCACGAACCTTTCTTTGCATGCAACGAACCCATGATGACTGGACGAACCCTGGGTGTGTATCACGAACTATCCTCAACTCGGCGAACCCATGCATAGGTTGCATGGGCGAACCTTGTAGAGTTCCTTGGCCGAACCTTGGTAGTTCTCTCATGATAAGCGAACCTTAGGCTGGAACCATAAAAGGTTCGCTGCCCATGTGGGCAGCCCATAACCCCCTCGGCCCAATTCAGTTTCATGCGGCCCAACTCCACTAGTAATCGGCCCCATAGGTTAAACCAAGCCCAAGGAAGTTAGGGCGGCCCATTTTGATCCCTAATTAATCCAATGATGTCTTGGAACATTACATGGCCCACAAATACATTGGTTGGCCCAACTAAGTTCTTTTAGGCCCAATACAATCTCTTTCGATTCACTATGATCCGAATTGGCCCAATATACTTCTTTGGCCCATTACATGGACATATAACCATTGATGGCCCAACACCATATCCAATGGGCCCATTGTTAACCTAAGTGGCCCATGGCCTTTGATTAAGCCTCATGGTTTCATGGGCTTAAGGCCCAATGTGTGGCCCCGCGACTTGAGGTAATTGTGAATTGATCTTAAATAGGTTAAGTTTATAGTTCGACATAATTATGAGGTCAATTCATAATTCCAAAGACTTAACAACAATTGGGTCATCTTTCTAAACAAAACATTTATCAAGGATTATCAAACTCATAATCATATGCTATTTTTATGCATAGCAAGTTGTTCATAAAATATCATGACACAATGGTTTCCTTTATCAATTATCAAACAAGTGACTCAAATCATGACTTTCAAGTTCATACAACGTTTCCAAACATGAGAACAAGTATTCATGAGTTAACCAAATCATGATAACACAATTCAATCAATGAATCAAGGTCTATACAACTATAAATCTTATATCTTATGTATGATTACAATGATATTGGAACCAGTTAGAAGTCATGTTTGCTACTTGCTATTTGTTATAGTTCAGAGTCTACTGCAGACAGGTGAGAACATTAGCCCCTCTTTTTACTGTTTTTACAACTGTTTTGTGGTGGAACACGTGATCAAATACTCTTACTTCAATCATATTACATGATACATGTTTATGTTACTTTATAAACATTATAGGTTCACTCTAGAAATCCAAGGGATTTCTCAAATTTTTTCCAAAGGAATTATCAACCGTTTATAATGGTTTTATCAACTGTTTAACATTTTCTACTAAAAAGGTTTTAGAAAAGTTCTTTAAACTATTTATATCAGTTTTTACTCAAATGATTTTATAAATGACAGACACTTTTAAATAATGTGACTTATAAACTCTTTTACTATAAACTCGTATTTTCGAAAATAAGCTTTTATAAACCTTGTTATTATACAAGGACACTATCCTATGTACACAATCAAGGGTTTCAAAACAAGGTATTCAATCAATAGTTTTCGCGAAGAGGTTCAAACAAAGATTCATTTCATGGTACTCAAACAAGGTTTTCAAATCATGTTATCAAACAAGGCATTAAATCACTGTTTTCTTTTAAAGCAAAGATTAAAAGCATGGTGTCCACTGTTGTAAACAAACTTATAAACCCATCAAGTTTCATATTCATTAGCGTTAGTACTGGGTGATCACAACAAGGGAAAGCGGACACATTTGGGCAGGCCGATTTCTGGAGTTAGCTTTTAAATTAGTTTTATAAACTAACTGCAGATTTCGGTTACGTATGGTTTTATCACTGTTGCTGACAAATTTTCTGACTCCAAACATAGTTTGGGACTTGATTATATGTTGGTTTTCGTGCAAACAGTCTTTGGACAGTTTACACTCATTTTACATACTTGATGTTAGTTTGGGTTGCAGCTCATCCATGTAATTCATTTATTGCTTTAAACATATGCATTACATTACAAGTTCATGTTTCAAATGTTAAACCAATTGTTCTCACCAACTACTTCTGTAGTTGACAGTTACTTTTCACGTGTTTCAGGTAATCGGGTGTAAGGCATTTTAAGGACAACTAAGGAGACCGCTTAAGATAGAACAAGATGAAGAAACATGCTAGGATGGATTTAGAAACACACTATGTCACACCCCCAATTTTCAACTAACGGAATCATACCGTTCGGGACGTGACAAACCAGGATCTCAGATCATTAGACATAACGAAGACCTCTATATGATTTTCAAAACATACTTTGGTCTAAAACTGTAATATCAAAGTTCTACGTTGCGGAAGCGTTTTTAAAACAAAAAAAACATAATAGTTCGAATACTGTAAATTACAAAACAAACTTTCAAATGTTCAAATCCAAATAACTGAAATATAAAATATGCATGCGACTCGATCTCCTTGTCCATGCTTGCTTGCGTGTGTACCTTAGCGTCCTGAGAAAACATGTAAATCAAGTCAACACAAAGGTTGGTGCATTACACAGGTTTAATCATTCACAAATGTTTGAAACAACAGTTTGAATATAATGTTTGCAGATAACATAATCACACATGCATAGTCATGATAGCTAGTCATTTATACTATTTACATAAGTGGTCGACACCGAAGCTGACTGTTGCATGCTATCGCATGTTTTGCCTTGCCACTATTGTCTAGCACAAACAATAGTAATGTGAATTGGCTAGTCAAACACTTGCGTAGATCCCATCTACCAAGTGAGGTTTGTCAAACCTAATAGATCTATTTCCAACTACCACGCTTTGCACTACGGCAAACTAAACGGTTCGAAATGTAAGGACTTGTAATGCTATGTTTGCACTCAATGTAAACAGCTAACTCATGCAAGTGATATGTATCTAAAAGTGTTTGTTGCACATGTTTTCTCCCCCAAAACAGTTAAAATAAGAAAGGGGCCGTGTACGCACCTTTGAATGTAGCAGAATGATCAAACACACGTGAACTCGCGTAGATAATCCTTTACGAAAAATCTGTGTTTAATCAACAACGTTGTGTTATTCGGGATGTCGTTTTGTGTTTGAAATCACATACGTGTCAACACACGTATGTTAAATTGTTAAAATCGTGCATACGTAAGTACGCGTGACTTTAAAATCGTTAAATTAAATCATATGGCCGTATACGATTTTATTTAAATAAGCGTAATTATACGCGACTACATTTTCAGTGGAAAATATAAATATTATTATTATATTTGGTTCGGGATCTCGTTATGGTTCCAACGCAACTCGAACGGATTAAATCGGAGCTAGAACGAATAAGTTATGGGCTAAAAACCAAAGTTGGTTTTTAAAAATACAAAACCGGTAGAGGCCGGGTTCAAACCCGTGACCTCCCAGTCAACACGCCCAAGTCCAAACCGATCCCTCTATGTTAGATTTCGTGAACATATTCGTTTCCAGACAATCTTAAACACAAAGATTCTGGTTCCCCTTTGTTCCTTACCCGGCCGAACCTAATCGACCTTCGATTTCACTCAATTCAAACCCGATTGATCCCCCAACCATGGGGCTTTTGTCCCATGGATCTAAACGACCTTGTTGGTGGCATTAATTCGAAACATAAGCCACTATAGCCCGATTAATTGAGTGTAACTGTGTTCGAACCCGAGTTCTATATCCTCTGATTCAAAATCATCAAATCCGTTAATATTAATTCGAAAAACCATAGGATTTTCATTTAACAAGATATTTCAAACGTATCAGTATGATTTAATTTGATTTTAAAATCCATTATAGTTAAAAGCCCCAACACATTTTTGTTTTAATTTCACGGAATCGATTATCAATCAATTCACTGTTGTTTAATCCAATTAACATAGGATTATCACTAATCGGAGTCTTATGAACCTGTTGATATGAATTGATTTGAATTTTTCTTTCATTGGCATCAAAACCCCCAAACCCATTTAATATCAAGAACCCTAAACTCGAAATCCATCAATTCGTTATGATTACTTAAAATTATCATAGGTTTTTCATTTAACATGAAGTTACGAAACTGTGTATGTGGTTTGATTTGATTCTTGAATTCGTTTAGATAGAAACCCCCAAATCATTTTAAAATATGAACCTTAGAATGTGAACTCCTATCATTCGATGTTTAAAACCAAAATTGAGATAGGATTGTTCTTAGTCGGTTGTTTTAGGTCGTGTAGGAGGGATTACTTACTTGTTTTGATATCGAATTGAAGTATCTCGAATTGGGGTTGGAATTCGGCCAAGCTTTAAATCGAATCTCCTGCTTGAACACCTTGGGATCAAATTGTTGATTTTAGTAACCTCTGAATGTGTCGATTATGGGTTCTGTGAACTTAATTTGATGTGTTTTGCTCGATTATACGAATTGTGTAGAGATTGTGGACGGTTTCGACGTTTTGGTTATTGTTTGAGTTAAATTCGATTGCTCATGTGTTAATAACGTATGATAATCATTATTAATCATCAATAGCATGATTAAAAGCAATTAATTTCAGTTTTTACTAGAAAGAATTGTGAATTTCGAATTTTTGTGTAATAAACCATACGAATTTTGACTTTAGAAGTCAAAATTTGAGTATTTACCTAATTATAATATAATCTTTTGTATTTGAGATGATAACAACCTTATTTTGTTTGATCAACACCCTTTTTGTTTGTTTCTGTTGACTTTCCCGTTGTTTCTGTTGACTTTCTGGTTAACGAGGTTAACTACAAATTGCCGGATTGTCACATCATCCCCTTGTTGAAGGAATTTTCGTCCCGAAAATTGTTAGATGATAGAAATAGTTAGGAAACTACATGTGAGTTCAAATTGTACGTGTAAGCGTGATGTCTGATCATTCTGTGTGCTTGTGTGTACTCACTCACAAGGTTCAACGTTTGAAACATCACACCTAAGTGTGATCATTCTATGTAACTGTTTGTGTGCACATCAGTTAGTACATCTAACTGTGACTGTTTGTGTTTGATCATATTGTGTCACACCTCGGGCCGGCGGGGTAGGATCGGAGTCCCCGTCGGGCGGAAGGTTCCCGGGGCGCGATATCGTGGATGATAATCGGGTTGATCAGATTGTTTACATAGCATCAATGATTAAGAATATCTAAAGCACAATTAGCATTAAACTAGGATTACAAAGTTAAATTACAGCATCAGTGTTTGATAATTTAACTAAGTAAACCTATTCAAAAGAATCAAATGTTTCTATCTTGTATATGTACAAGATAACAAAAGAGATTCGTATTAACTACAAAAGGTGTGCTTTCAAAAGTCTGCTAGGTCCTCTAGTTGGGCTGCCTAGCATGCAAAATCCTGAGCCTTAGCTTATACCTGTGCATCACCTGAGAAAGCATGTAAGAAAACAAAGTCAACATAATGGTTGGTGAGTTCATGTAGTTTATAATTTTAAATAGCTTTAACAAAACTCCTTTCGGTAAAACCTTAATCTTATTAACTCCACATGTAATATCCAAATCGGTATGCTTATATATAGGGCATACCCCTGGGTCAAGCCTACAACCCGCCCAGGCGACGTCCCACCACATACTAATCCGGATATGACACTGTTATTAATAATAATTAAGCCTTTTACCGACCCATCCGTATAGTTTTCCCCGTCATAGATTAAACACTTTTGTTTGTAAGTTTATCCCATGCTCTAATAGTATCCGTGAGTTTAGCCCGATAGTTACCGGTACGGCTAACCGAATGCCCGAAGGAATCCAATATCAATCCAGACCATCCCCAGGTATAATTAGCAACTCAGGGAGAGATAAAGGATTTCTCAGGTCGACACAAAGTCAACTAAGGATCACCAATATCGCTCTAGTTACTAATAACCCAGGTAAGTAGTTATGGGAAACCCTGTATGGCAAGCACTGAGAGGCCATCAGTCCATTTCCTCGATTAAGACTGTGAAGAACACATGAAGGCAAGCACTGAGAGACCAACTATTGTTCTTCAAGTCCCGGCTAGGAAGAACACCTGAAGGCAAGCACTGAGAGACCAACTATTGTTCTTCCATAGCCTATAGTTTTAGCATACAAAGAGTCCAGCATTTACGTAACTTGTGCACAAGAACTAGCTTTACAACCGGTAAGGCAAGCACTGAGAGGCCAAACCGTTGTTTGAGCATGGCAATCACATAGCATTTAAGAGTTTATAGTATCCATAGATTCAAGTATCCAAAGTGTATGTATGAATGTATGCATTTAGTATCCCCATAGCCTTTTAGAATCATTAGCCATTAGTGTTTACATTAATCTCTAGCATAAAACCCATAACTTAGACAAGTAGTATAATCTCCTAGCATTAGTATTAAGCATAACCCGTAGTGTTAGTTCATAGCATAAACCCGTAGTATTAGCATTTAGTTTGACCCGTAGCCTTAGTATTTAGCATAACTCATATTATTAGCTTGTAACATGATTTCATAGAATTAGCATCCACAATAGCATTATCAACTAATAAATACCTTTAGCACTTGGTATTATCACATAGCTTTAGTATTGACAAGTAACTTATGCCTTTAGCACTTGGCATAATCATATAACATTGAGTTTGAATAGAGTCTTATGCCTTTAGCACTTGGCATAATCAATTAGCCTTTAGTTTAAAAGAGTCTTATGCCTTTAGCACTTGGCATAATCATATAGCATTTAGTTTGAATAGTGTCTTATGCCGTTAGCACTTGGCATAATCAAATAGTATAAAAGCAATTTGTTAACTTCAAAACATATGTTTTAAAAAGTATAACATGCTTCTCAGTCCCGAGTTAAAACCAAAATAGTTTGAAAAGGGACAATGAACTCACCTTGCAGTTCTGGTAGTTGACTTAGTCTCAAACAAGAATGCACGCTCTCTTTGTTGTAGTTGATATTGTTTTCACAATCCTGTATTGATTTCACGTTGTTTAAATTTGTAAGTATAAGTTCATAATTGATTTGCGTGTGTGTAAGTGTTAGTCCTAGATTTGGCTAGCACACGTAAGTCTCGGTCATCATTCGGTCCCAAATCTTTTGTTATGGTTCTTGATATCATAGTCTATTACATTGTGTGTTTAGTTTTGCCTCATTCATGATGTCCTTGATGCTTTTAAATTCATTAATCCTTTCCCATGCATGTATGATGTTGTTTTATTCCCAAATATTTCAAGTGTTTGTTTCAATTAGAACCATATGGGCCGAATGATTTCATGAACCAATTTCATGGGCCATAGACCAAAACGAAATGGGCCTACTAATGTACTATGTATTTGACCATATTAATCAAGACTTGGGCTTCAACAAGGAATTTGGGCCACCATGGCCCTAATTAGTAGACTTTGACCAAATCCGGTGGGCCTTGGGATAGTTTTGGACAATTGAGAGTTGTTAGGCCTATTTAAAAGGTGTGGGCCAATGACTTGGGCTGTTGAAATGCAAAAGGCCAGGCCAAGTGTTGCAAAACCTAGAAATCAGTGGCCTTGTGGGCCTCTATTGGGCCAGAAGGGCCTTGTTGGGCCAGAGGTAGGCCCAGGCAAGAATGATTGGGCCTGAAGTTATAATAGATCATAGGAGTCATAATTGGGCCAGAAATAGGATATTGCCCAAATCATTTGCAAAGTGGCCCCAAAATTAGGACAAGTGCCTCAAAAGTGGGCCTTGGGTTCAATATATGTGGGCCTCGGGCTGAATTTGCTGGGCCCCGTGGATGTCATCAAGGCTCGAAGTAGGTTAGACCTTGGGCCCCACTGGGCCTGGTTCATTTGGGCTGAAATCAAATGTGGGCCAAAAGTAATGGTTGTTGGGCCTGTGTGGGGTTATTGGGCTATAATAAGGTTAATTGGGTCAGAAGAACTTGTGGCTAATTAAATGGCCTAATCAAGTAGGGTTTGCCTTAAACTGAAGTGGGCTAAGAAGGTGGATTGTTGGGCCTAACAGTTTACTGGGCCCAGGACCTCTGTTGGGCTTGAAATTAGTATCATGGACCGAGATAGTGGCCTTAGGCCATATCACCTACTGTTGGGTCATAAAGGTGTTGTTGGGCCCAAAGGAATTTCATTAATTGAACAAAAGGGAATGGGCCGAATCACTTGCAACATGGGCCAATTAATTCGGTTGGGCCAAAGTAGTCTTGTGGGCCTAACTAGAGTCAATAAGCCTTAATGGCATATTGGGCCAAGTAGTCTCTAAACTCATCAGTTGCATCTGGTCACGTAGTGATGGCCGATTAGGTTACTGTTTGTGATGATGATGATGGTAGCATGGGTGCATGATGGTTCGGTCACCACTGATAGGGTTCCGGCTAGCTTGGCCGAATGAAGTTGATGTGGCTTGGGTCGAATGAGACAAGGACGACTGGAGGTGGCTGTCGAATGGGAAATGGTCGAATGACACAGGTGTTGTCGAATGGATGTTGGTCGAATGGCCACAAGCGAATGAGCATGGGTCGAATGGGATGTGTCGAATGAGGTGGCGACTGAGTGGAGTATGAGGGTGTCGAATGGGTAGTCAAGAGGGAGGGCGCCGAATGTCTGGTGGGTTAGCCGAAGGGGAACCATTCGGCCTAATGGTTCATTCGACCAGTCTGTAGAGAGCCATTCGACCAACTGGAGAACCCTCATTCGACCACAGTAGTAGCCGGCTAGGTTCGTCCCCACGGTTAGACCCACAAGTGGTTCAAGAAGGATGTAGAATGGAACTAGTTCCAGTGGTCATAAGGTTCGAGTAGGGGCTTTTGGCCGACTAGGGCTGATGGGCGACCAAGGGTGTAGAAAACCCTCTTTTTCGTACACTTTGCAGCTCGTTACCTGGATTTTCAGTGAGTTTCGGTTTAGATCCGTTGTACTTTCGTGTAGAGGATGTCGAGGGCTACGCGTGGGCGAAAGAATCACTCGATTTCGTGGAGAAATGAGCAAGTTATGGACTTGTGAAGTTCATAAATGGTGATGGAGGAGTAAAACCGGGATTAGGGTTTTGTAGGAGAGAAGGAGAAGGAGAAAATGAGTTGGTTGAACTCATTCAGGGTATTTATACCCCGAGTGAGTTCGGGTTCGTTTTCGTTGCTCGGTTCGCGTTTTCGTTATATTTCCGGAACGTAACGCGTATTTTTCGCGTTTAAGATAAAAAGAATATTTTATGTTGTTTTAAAATACAATTATTGTTAAAAAATCATTTTAAATATCGTTGTATTATTTTATTTATCGATTTTAATATATTTACACGTTTAATTTATTTATTCGCGATTTATTTAAAACAGTTTCGATTTAATTTATTTAATGATGAGTTTCAAAATTGTAAAATAAGAAATATCTTATTTCCTTGAATTTATGATCGTTCGTACCTTCTATCGTTTTCGTTTTCGTTTCGTCATAACGCGTCACCATCGCGCGTATTCGTTCGAATCGTCATTCGAACGAACACGACGATGGTTTTGCTTTCTGATTCTTGTTTTCTACTGTTAAGTTATTATTTCAGAATGTTAAACTATCAGAATTATTCGTACAGATCGTCACCCATACAAATAACTCATCGGTTTAGCATTCGGTAACAACAACTGTTATTGTTTTGTTTTGTTTAACCTCGCATACGTTTACACCTAATAACACCTCAATAAGCATTAGTATCACTGTTCCATGTTGTCTGATGTGTTTCTGACTGTTAAACTGTTACGTTTAATCAGACTTCAGAAACAATAGCATAATAATTTACTGTTTAGCATTACGTAGTTGACAGTACATCAATAGTTTGCATAGTTTGTACCTGAGTTACTGTGTCGTTACTGTTCCGTTCGCTGTTCCGGCGACGTTTCCGGCACAGTTGTTACAGTCTCCCCTTGTTAGAGAAATTTCGTCCCGAAATTTAAGCATTGCTATCGGGTACGGCTTCCTCTGCGAACAATTGGGGGTACTTGTTTTTCATGTGATCTTCGCGTTCCCAAGTAAACTCGGGTCCGCGCCTTGAGTTCCAACGCACTTTGACAATAGGAATGCGGCTTCGTCTTAGTTGCTTAACTTTGCGATCCATTATCTCTAATGGTTCCTCAACAAAACGTAAATGTTCATACAATTGAATTTCTTCAATCGGTATGATAAGAGTTTCATCAGCAACGCATTTCTTCAAGTTTGAGACGTGAAACACGTCATGTACACCACTAAGTTCATCCGGTAAGCTCAATCTGTATGCTACAGGGCCAATACGTTCGATGATTTCGAACGGTCCCACATATCGTGGTGTTAGTTTGCCTTTCTTTGCGAATCGAACTACGCCCTTCCACGGGGAAACCTTCAACATGACACGGTCTCCCACTTGGAATTCCAACGGCTTACGCCGTTTATCGGCATAGCTCTTTTGTCTACTTCGTGTTGCTTGTAGTCTTTGTTGTATCTGAGCAATCTTGTCTGTAGTTTCTTGTATAAGTTCTGGCCCTGTAATTCGATTATCTCCCACCTCGGACCAACAGATCGGCGATCGACACTTTCGGCCATAAAGAGCCTCAAATGGGGCACAACCGATACTGCTGTGATAACTGTTGTTGTAAGAGAATTCGATCAGTGGCAAATGAGAATCCCAGTTACCACCGAAGTCTAGAACACAAGTTCTCAACATATCCTCCAGGGTCTGAATAGTACGTTCGCTTTGCCCATCCGTCTGTGGATGATAAGCTGTACTCAAGTTCAATTGCGTCCCCAAAGATTTCTGTAACGATTGCCAGAACCTTGATGTAAATCTGCTATCATGATCTGAGATGATAGATAATGGCACACCATGGCGTACCACTATCTCGTCGATGTAAAGCTTTGCTAGTTTATCCATCGTGTACGTTTCTCGCATTGGCAAGAAATGAGCAGACTTAGTTAATCGATCAACGATAACCCAAATAGTGTCATGTCCACTGGAAGTGCGGAGTAGCTTGGTAACAAAGTCCATAGCTATTTGTTCCCACTTCCATAGCGGAATTTCAGGCTGTTCCAGTAAACCTGACGGTTTCTGGTGTTCTGCCTTCACCTTAGCACACGTAAGGCATCGACCAACATACTCGGCTATGTCTTTCTTCATGCTCGGCCACCAATAAAATGCACGCAAGTCTTGATACATTTTATCGGCACCGGGATGTACAGAGTACTTGGTCTTGTGCGCTTCATCAAAAATCAGCTTCCTTAACTCATCTACTGCAGGAATCCATACGCGATCCTTGAAGTAAATAAGTCCATCGGATTTCGTTTCCAAATGTTTCTCCGCTCCATAATCGAGTTCTTTCTTTAGGTTTTCACGTTCAACAACTTCTTGTTGTGCTTGCATTATTTTGTCGTGTAAGCTTGTCTGCACAGTCATTCCCATTGCTCTGACGCGTAAGGGTTTGACTCGTTCTTTCCGGCTCAAGGCATCAGCAACAACGTTCGCCTTGCCCGGATGGTACTTGATTACACAGTCATAGTCATTCAAAAGCTCAACCCAACGTCGCTGTCGCATGTTGAGTTCCTTCTGATCGAATATATGTTGCAGACTTTTGTGATCTGTAAATATGGTACACTTGGTGCCATATAAGTAATGTCTCCAGATCTTTAAAGCAAATATCACAGCTCCCAATTCCAAATCATGAGTAGTGTAATTCTTCTCATGAACTTTCAGTTGTCTCGAAGCATACACGATAACTTTGTCCCTCTGCATTAGCACACAGCCAAGTCCCTGATGGGAGGCATCACAGTACACAACAAGGTCATCGCAACCGTCTGGAAGAGATAAGATCGGAGCATCACATAGCTTTTGCTTTAATGTTTGGAAGGCTTCTTCTTGCTTCTGTTCCCAAACAAACGGTTCGCTCTTCTATGTCAGCTTCGTGAGTGGCAGAGCTATCTTAGAAAAGTTCGAGATGAACCTTCGGTAATAGCCTGCCAAGCCTAGAAAAGAACGTATCTCCGTCGGTGTCTTCGGAGTGTCCCAATCTTTTATTGCCTCGATCTTGGCAGGATCAACATGTATTCCCTCACTGTTAACAACATGTCCTAGGAATTGAACCTCCTTTAACCAAAATTCACACTTAGAGAATTTGGCATAAAGCTTCTCTTCCTTTAACAGTTCCAAGATCGTTCTGAGATGTTGCTCGTGCTCTATTTTGCTTTTAGAATAAATCAATATATCATCAATGAAAACAATAACAAATTGATCCAAGTACGGCTTACACACACGGTTCATGAGATCCATGAAAACCGCGGGTGCATTCGTCAAACCAAAAGGCATCACCATGAACTCGTAATGCCCGTATCTGGTACGAAACGCCGTCTTCGGTATGTCTTCATCCTGTACTCTGAGTTGATGGTATCCAGAACGCAGATCGATCTTCGAAAAATACTGTGCTCCTTGTAGTTGGTCAAACAAATCATCAATCCTCGGTAATGGATACCGATTCTTGATGGTTAGTTTGTTTAGTTCTCTGTAGTCTATGCACATCCGAAAAGATCCATCCTTCTTTTTCACGAACAGAACCGGAGCTCCCCAAGGTGAGTAGCTCGGTCGGATAAAACCTTTATCAAGTAGTTCCTGTAATTGGTTGGATAACTCCTGCATCTCCGAAGGTGCTAACCTGTATGGAGATTTAGCAACAGGTGTTGCTCCAGGAATCAGATCAATTCGGAACTCTACCGGTCGCACAGGTGGCAGACCCGGTAGGTCTTCAGGAAACACTTCAGGGTATTCCTTTACTATCGGTACGTCTTGAATTGTCTTCTTGTCTTTTTGTTTCTCCACCACATGAGCCAGGAAAGCTATACATTTCTTCTGAAGACACTTACGCGCTTTTATGCATGATATGATCTTTACGTTTCTCTTTGCTTGATCCCCACTAACTTCCAATACACGATCATTCGTCACTGGAATCTGAAGTAGCTTTTCAGAACAGATGACTTCAACTCTATTGAGTGATAGCCAATCCATTCCCACAATGATGTCGAAACTGCCCAGCTCCATCGGCAACAAGTCGATGGTAAATGTGTGATCTACGAGTGTAAGTGGGCAGTTCCTAAGTATAGTGCTAACTGTAACCTGCTTTCCGTTCGCTACTTCGATAATGTATGGGGAATCTAAAGTTTCCTCAGTAAGATTAAGTTGGCGTGCAAATTCAGATGAAATAAAACTTTGATCTGCACCAGTGTCAAATAAAATATATGCATAAGAGTCATGTATAAGAAATGTACCAGTGACCACGTTAGGGTCTTGGCGTGCAGCATTGGCTCCAATGACAAAAGCCCTTCCACGTGGTGCTTGGGCTCCTTGTTGTGCTCGTTTTGGACACTCTCTGGAGAAATGGCCTATTTCTCCACAGTTGTAGCATCCCCTGTTGTTGTTATTGAGGTTGTCAGGTCTTGGTGGTGGAGGAAGTGCTACAGCAGCATTGTTTGCAGTACGGTTTGCCGGTACACGGCCTTGCTGAGCACGGTGACCTAATCGGCCACAGTTGTTGCATTTCCGGCATTGCGCCGTAGTAGGATGATGAAATCTGCATCGTGCACACTGAGGATGCGGTCCCACATAGTTCTTGGGTGCAACCTGAGCAGGTGCTGCAGTAACTTGTTGAAGAGGGGCGACCATCACATAGTTCCTGACGACCTTTTGCTTTTTCTTCTGGTGATGCTCGGGCTTCTTTGAAGTGGATTCCTTAGCTTTTCCCGAGTCGTCTTTTAGGACTCCTGACTTCACCATTACTCCAGTAAGTTTGGCTGAGAGGGAGATGGCTGACTCCAGAGTAGCAGGATAAGCAGCCAGCACAATGCTCTGAATGCAGGAGGGTAATCCTGCAACATAGCGGTCAATCAGCTTTTCTAGCGTCGGTACCATTTCTGGCACCAGAGCTACCAGCTCATGATAGCGAGTGGTAAAGGTCATATGATCCGCTCCCTTCATAACATGGTTCGAGAGCTCAATCTCCAGTTGTTGCAGTTCGTGCTTCGGACAAAATTCATTTCTCAGTAGAAGTTTAAACTCTACCCAGGGCATTGCCATCGCTTCATCTCTTCCCTTTGCCCTGATCTGTGCGTTCCACCAAGTTAAAGCTCGCTTGTTGAACGAACCAGCTGCATAGCGAACCTTATGGTGTTCTGGAAAACCGCTAATGTCCAAGGTGTTCTCCATATTTTCAAGCCACTGGATAAGTCCAACAGCTCCTTCAGCACCGGTAAAACTTGGGGGTTTGCACCCTACAAAGGATTTGTAGGAGCAATCTGAAGTATGACTAGTGTTTCCACTAACTTCTCCCGTAGTGTGACCAAAGTTGTTGCCATGACTTTGAATCCGGTTGATCATCTCTGGGATGACATCTTTCAGCTGACTTGTAAGTTGAGTGCTCAGAAGGGTCGCCAAGGCGATAGTAGCAGGATCTATCATCTGAACACTGCTTGAGCCTGGCGGTGGAGAGTGTGGAGGAGGAGGAGGTGGCGGTGGTGGTGAATCTGGTGGTGTAGGAGTAGAAGAATGTGGTGCAGAAGTCTGAGTAGTAGGCTGTTTTCTTGGCGGCATTCTGATCATAAACAAAAGAATTTGGTTAGTGCAATGATCGAATGCAGAAAACATAATGCAAACATAATCCTAAGTGCTCTACATGAGGGTCCCTAAGTTATAGTCTAGGCCAAACCATTTAAGTAAATGACCTAATATTCTCTATAACCTTGAGCTCTGATACCAATCTGTCACACCCCGGGCCGGCGGGGTAGGATCGGAGTCCCCGTCGGGCGGAAGGTTCCCGGGGCGCGATATCGTGGATGATAATCGGGTTGATCAGATTGTTTACATAGCATCAATGATTAAGAATATCTAAAGCACAATTAGCATTAAACTAGGATTACAAAGTTAAATTACAGTATCAGTGTTTGATAATTTAACTAAGTAAACCTATTCAAAAGAATCAAATGTTTCTATCTTGTATATGTACAAGATAACAAAAGAGATTCGTATTAACTACAAAAGGTGTGCTTTCAAAAGTCTGCTAGGTCCTCTAGTTGGGCTGCCTAGCATGTAAAATCCTGAGCCTTAGCTTATACCTGTGCATCACCTGAGAAAGCATGTAAGAAAACAAAGTCAACATAATGGTTGGTGAGTTCATGTAGTTTATAAGTTTAAATAGCTTTAACAAAACTCCTTTCGGTAAAACCTTAATCTTATTAACTCCACATGTAATATCCAAATTGGTATGCTTATATATAGGGCATACCCCTGGGTCAAGCCTACAACCCGCCCAGGCGACGTCCCACCACATACTAATCCGGATATGACACTGTTATTAATAATAATTAAGCCTTTTACCGACCCATCCGTATAGTTTTCCCCGTCATAGATTAAACACTTTTTTTTGTAAGTTTATCCCATGCTCTAATAGTATCCGTGAGTTTAGCCCGATAGTTACCGGTATGGCTAACCGAATGCCCGAAGGAATCCAATATCAATCCAGACCAGCCCCAGGTATAATTAGCAACTCAGGGAGAGATAAAGGATTTCTCAGGTCGACACAAAGTCAACTAAGGATCACCAATATCGCTCTAGTTACTAATAACCCAGGTAAGTAGTTGTGGGAAACACTGCATGGCAAGCACTAAGAGGCCATCAGTCCATTTCCTCGATTAAGACTGTGAAGAACACATGAAGGCAAGCACTGAGAGACCAACTATTGTTCTTCAAGTCCCGGCTAGGAAGAACACCTGAAGGCAAGCACTGAGAGACCAACTATTGTTCTTCCATAGCCTATAGTTTTAGCATACAAAGAGTCCAGCATTTACGTAACTTGTGCACAAGAACTAGCTTTACAACCGGTAAGGCAAGCACTGAGAGGCCAAACCATTGTTTGAGCATGGCAATCACATAGCATTTAAGAGTTTATAGTATCCATAGATTCAAGTATCCAAAGTGTATGTATGAATGTATGCATTTAGTATCCCCATAGCCTTTTAGAATCATTAGCCATTAGTGTTTACATTAATCTCTAGCATAAAACCCATAACTTAGACAAGTAGTATAATCTCCTAGCATTAGTATTAAGCATAACCCGTAGTGTTAGTTCATAGCATAAACCCGTAGTATTAGCATTTAGTTTGACCCGTAGCCTTAGTATTTAGCATAACTCATATTATTAGCTTGTAACATGATTTCATAGAATTAGCATCCACAATAGCATTATCAACTAATAAATACCTTTAGCACTTGGTATTATCACATAGCTTTAGTATTGACAAGTAACTTATGCCTTTAGCACTTGGCATAATCATATAACATTGAGTTTGAATAGAGTCTTATGCCTTTAGCACTTGGCAAAATCAATTAGCCTTTAGTTTAAAAGAGTCTTATGCCTTTAGCACTTGGCATAATCATATAGCATTTAGTTTGAATAGTGTCTTATGCCGTTAGCACTTGGCATAATCAAATAGTATAAAAGCAATTTGTTAACTTCAAAACATATGTTTTAAAAAGTATAACATGCTTCTCAGTCCCGAGTTAAAACCAAAATAGTTTGAAAAGGGACAATGAACTCACCTTGCAGTTCTGGTAGTTGACTTAGTCTCAAACAAGAATGCACGCTCTCTTTGTTGTAGTTGATATTGTTTTCACAATCCTGTATTGATTTCACGTTGTTTAAATTTGTAAGTATAAGTTCATAATTGATTTGCGTGTGTGTAAGTGTTAGTCCTAGATTTGGCTAGCACACGTAAGTCTCGGTCATCATTCGGTCCCAAATCTTTTGTTATGGTTCTTGATATCATAGTCTATTACATTGTGTGTTTAGTTTTGCCTCATTCATGATGTCCTTGATGCTTTTAAATTCATTAATCCTTTCCCATGCATGTATGATGTTGTTTTATTCCCAAATATTTCAAGTGTTTGTTTCAATTAGAACCATATGGGCCGAATGATTTCATGAACCAATTTCATGGGCCATAGACCAAAACGAAATGGGCCTACTAATGTACTATGTATTTGACCATATTAATCAAGACTTGGGCTTCAACAAGGAATTTGGGCCACCATGGCCCTAATTAGTAGACTTTGACCAAATCCGGTGGGCCTTGGGATAGTTTTGGACAATTGAGAGTTGTTAGGCCTATTTAAAAGGTGTGGGCCAATGACTTGGGCTGTTGAAATGCAAAAGGCCCGGCCAAGTGTTGCAAAACCTAGAAATCAGTGGCCTTGTGGGCCTCTATTGGGCCAGAAGGGCCTTGTTGGGCCAGAGGTAGGCCCAGGCAAGAATGATTGGGCCTGAAGTTATAATAGATCATAGGAGTCATAATTGGGCCAGAAATAGGATATTGCCCAAATCATTTGCAAAGTGGCCCCAAAATTAGGACAAGTGCCTCAAAAGTGGGCCTTGGGTTTAATATATGTGGGCCTCAGGCTGAATTTGCTGGGCCCCGTGGATGTCATCAAGGCTCGAAGTAGGTTAGACCTTGGGCCCCACTGGGCCTGGTTCATTTGGGCTGAAATCAAATGTGGGCCAAAAGTAATGGTTGTTGGGCCTGTGTGGGGTTATTGGGCTATAATAAGGTTAATTGGGTCAGAAGAACTTGTGGCTAATTAAATGGCCTAATCAAGTAGGTTTGCCTTAAACTGAAGTGGGCTAAGAAGGTGGATTGTTGGGCCTAACAGTTTACTGGGCCCAGGACCTCTGTTGGGCTTGAAATTAGTATCATGGACCGAGATAGTGGCCTTAGGCCATATCACCTACTGTTGGGTCATAAAGGTGTTGTTGGGCCCAAAGGAATTTCATTAATTGAACAAAAGGGAATGGGCCGAATCACTTGCAACATGGGCCAATTAATTCGGTTGGGCCAAAGTAGTCTTGTGGGCCTAACTAGAGTCAATAAGCCTTAATGGCATATTGGGCCAAGTAGTCTCTAAACTCATCAGTTGCATCTGGTCACGTAGTGATGGCCGATTAGGTTACTGTTTGTGATGATGATGATGGTAGCATGGGTGCATGATGGTTCGGTCACCACTGATAGGGTTCCGGCTAGCTTGGCCGAATGAAGTTGATGTGGCTTGGGTCGAATGAGACAAGGACGACTGGAGGTGGCTGTCGAATGGGAAATGGTCGAATGACACAGGTGTTGTCGAATGGATGTTGGTCGAATGGCCACAAGCGAATGAGCATGGGTCGAATGGGATGTGTCGAATGAGGTGGCGACTGAGTGGAGTATGAGGGTGTCGAATGGGTAGTCAAGAGGGAGGGCGCCGAATGTCTGGTGGGTTAGCCGAAGGGGAACCATTCGGCCTAATGGTTCATTCGACCAGTCTGTAGATAGCCATTCGACCAACTGGAGAACCCTCATTCGACCACAGTAGTAGCCGGCTAGGTTCGTCCCCACGGTTAGACCCACAAGTGGTTCAAGAAGGATGTAGAATGGAACTAGTTCCAGTGGTCATAAGGTTCGAGTAGGGGCTTTTGGCCGACTAGGGCTGATGGGCGACCAAGGGTGTAGAAAACCCTCTTTTTCGTACACTTTGCAGCTCGTTACCTGGATTTTCAGTGAGTTTCGGTTTAGATCCGTTGTACTTTCGTGTAGAGGATGTCGAGGGCTACGCGTGGGCGAAAGAATCACTCGATTTCGTGGAGAAATGAGCAAGTTATGGACTTGTGAAGTTCATAAATGGTGATGGAGGAGTAAAACCGGGATTAGGGTTTTGTAGGAGAGAAGGAGAAGGAGAAAATGAGTTGGTTGAACTCATTTAGGGTATTTATACCCCGAGTGAGTTCGGGTTCGTTTTCGTTGCTCGGTTCGAGTTTTCGTTATGTTTCCGGAACGTAACGCGTATTTTTCGCGTTTAAGATAAAAAGAATATTTTATGTTGTTTTAAAATACAATTATTGTTAAAAAATCATTTTAAATATCGTTGTATTATTTTATTTATCGATTTTAATATATTTACACGTTTAATTTATTTGTTAGCGATTTATTTAAAACAGTTTCGATTTAATTTATTTAATGATGAGTTTCAAAATTGTAAAATAAGAAATATCTTATTTCCTTGAATTTATGATCGTTCGTACCTTTTATCGTTTTCGTTTTCGTTTCGTCAGAACGCGTCACCATCGCGCGTATTCGTTCGAATCGTCATTCGAACGAACACGACGATGGTTTTGCTTTCTGATTCTTGTTTTCTACTGTTAAGTTATTATTTCAGAATGTTAAACTATCAGAATTATTCGTACAGATCGTCACCCATACAAATAACTCATCGGTTTAGCATTCCGTAACAACAACTGTTATTGTTTTGTTTTGTTTAACCTCGCATACGTTTACACCTAATAACACCTCAATAAGCATTAGTATCACTGTTCCATGTTGTCTGATGTGTTTCTGACTGTTAAACTGTTACGTTTAATCAGACTTCAGAAACAATAGCATAATAATTTACTGTTTAGCATTACGTAGTTGACAGTACATCAATAGTTTGCATAGTTTGTACCTGAGTTACTGTGCCGTTACTGTTCCGTTCGCTGTTCCGACGAAGTTTCTTGCACAGTTGTTACATATTGTGCTGTGTAACCTTGCACCTAGTGAGTGTTTGCAACTGTTTGTACTATGTAACCTCGCACATAGAAAAATGTGTGTAACGTGTAACTACTCATGCATGTACCACCATAACATGTAACATATGAAATGTACCACATAAAATGTAATGTAGCACAAATGTTTGTAACAAAACCAATTGAATAAAGTGTTTGTGCTTACAGTTTGAAATCTGAAATGTTGATGTGTGAAGCATCACGTCATCCCCTTGTTGCAGGAAATTTCGTCCCGAAATTTAACGTGTCTTCACAGTGTTTGTGGTTGTTGTTTTGAACAGATGAGGATATTTCTTCATCATTTGGTCTTCCCTTTCCCATGTGAATTCAGGTCCATGTCGTGAATTCCACCGGACTTTGACTATCGGGATCTTGCTTTGTTTAAGTTGTTTGACCTCTCGGTCCATGATTTCAGCTGGTTCCTCAATGAATCGTAACTGTTCATCGACTTGTATTTCTTCCAGTGGTACAATCAATGTCTCATCAGAAAGACATTTCTTCAAATTTGAAACATGAAAGACATCATGAACTCCGCTGAGTTCATCCAGTAACTTGAGTTGATACGCAACCGGACCAATCCTTTTCAGGATCTCAAAAGGTCCTACGTAACGTGGACTAAGCTTCCCGCGCTTGCCAAATCGTATAACACCTTTCCAAGGTGATACCTTTAGAAGAACTCGGTCTCCTACTTGAAATTCCAATGGTTTACGACGCTTGTCAGCATAACTCTTTTGTCGATCCCGAGCCGCTGCCATATGGTTCCGGATTTGAACTATCTTCTCTGTAGTTTCATGTACTAGTTCTGGACCTGTAATCTGACTGTCACTAATTTCAGCCCAACAAACCGGTGAACGACATTTACGACCATACAAAGTTTCAAACGGTGCTGCCTGAGTACTTGTATGATAACTGTTGTTGTAAGAAAATTCCACTAACGGTAAATGGTTTTCCCAGCTATCACCAAAATCAATTACACAAGCTCGTAACATATCCTCGAGCGTTTGAATTGTACGTTCACTCTGACAGTCGGTCTGTGGATGATATGCGGTACTCATATCCAAACGAGTTCCCAAAGACTTACGAAGTGATTTCCAAAAGTTGGAAGTAAATCGAGCATCCCGATCTGATATGATGGAAATTGGCACGCCATGTCGTGCTACCACTTCCTTGAGGTAAATACGAGTCAGTTTCTCCATCTTGTCGGTTTCCTTGATTGCTAAGAAATGTGTAGATTTCGTTAATCGATCGACAATTACCCATATCGTATCACAACCACTCGGTGTACGGGGTAACTTAGTAATGAAGTCCATCGAAATCTGTTCCCATTTCCACATTGGTATTTCTGGTTGTTGCAGCAAACCAGATGGTTTCTGATATTCAACTTTGACTTTTGAACAAGTCAAACATTTGCTAATGTACCTAGCAATGTCGGCTTTCATGTGAGGCCACCAATACAGTGCCTTCAAGTCATAATACATCTTGTCTGATCCCGGATGAACTGAATATCTAGACTTGTGTGCTTCATCTATCACGAGTTCCCTTAAACCACCATGCAAAGGTATCCACAGTCGATTAATGAAATAACGAATTCCATCAGGTTTAACATCCAATTGTTCTTCCATTCCCCGTAAGGATTCCTGTACCAAGTTATCCTTTTCTAAAGCTTCTAGCTGAGCACTGCGTACCTTGTCAGGTAAGTCAGTATGTATCATCATCATAAGTGCGCGAACCCGTCTTGTTGATGTGTCTTTTCTGCTTAAAGCATCAGCTACCATATTAGCTTTTCCCGGATGGTACTTGATTGCGCATTCGTAATCATTCAACAACTCGACCCACCGTCGCTGTCTCATATTGAGCTCCTTCTGATCAAAGATATGCTGCAGACTCTTATGATCAGTGTAAATGGTGCACTTGGTTCCATACAAATAATGCCTCCAAATCTTCAAAGCAAAAACCACTGCTCCTAACTCCAAGTCGTGAGTAGTGTAATTCTTTACGTGTGGTCGTAGCTGCCTTGAAGCATAAGCAATTACTTTATCATGTTGCATCAACACACATTCCAAACCCTGTGCAGATGCATCACAATACACCACAAAGTCTTCCGTCCCTTCCGGTAAGGACAGAATCGGTGCACTGCAGAGTTTCTGTTTCAATAATTGGAATGCAGCTTCCTGTTTATCCATCCAGTTATACTTCGTTCCCTTGTGCGTAAGAGCTGTAAGTGGTTGAGCGATCTTTGAGAATCCCTCAATGAATCGTCGGTAATAACCCGCCAAACCAAGGAATTGTCGTACCTCGGTAGGGGTCTTTGGAGCTTCCCGATTCTTAGTCGCTTCAATTTTCGCTGGATCAACATGTATACCCTTTTCATTAAGTATATGACCCAAGAATTGAACTTCTCGCATCCAGAAGTCACATTTCGAGAACTTAGCGTACAGTTGTTCTTGTTTCAATAACTCTAGCAGCAATCGGAGATGTTCAGCATGCTCCTCCTCAGTCTGAGAATAGATGAGAATGTCATCAATGAAAACAATGACAAACTTATCAATATAAGGTTTACAAACATGATTCATGAGATCCATGAATACAGCTGGAGCGTTTGTCAACCCAAATGGCATGACCAAGAACTCATAATGGCCATAACGCGTTCTGAATGCTGTCTTTGGAATATCTTCTTCTTGAACTCTGAGTTGATGATAACCCGATCTTAGGTCGATCTTCGAGTAGTAACCTGAACCTTGCAACTGATCGAACAGATCGTCAATTCTAGGTAATGGATACCGGTTCTTGATGGTAACCTTGTTCAGTTCCCGGTAATCAATGCATAAACGGAATGTCCCATCCTTCTTCTTAACAAATAAGACTGGAGCTCCCCACGGTGAAAAACCAGGTCGTATAAAACCCTTATCCAACAACTCTTGCAGTTGTGTAGATAACTCTTGCATCTCTGACGGTGCTAGTCGATAAGGCGCCCTAGCTATCGGTGCTGCATCTGGTGTAAGGTCGATTCGAAATTCCACCTGTCTGATAGGCGGTAATCCCGGTAGGTCTTCTGGAAATACTTTCGGAAATTCACAAACCACTGGGATGTTTTCAATCTTCTTCTCAGCTACCGGCTTCTCAGTTATAAGTGCTATGACTGCTGTATGACCTTTACGCAGACATTTGTGTGCTTTCATACAAGATATGAGACGCAGTGGCGTACTGCTCTTCTCGCCTTGTACATACAATGTCTCTCCATGCGAAAGAGGTATACGAACGATCTTTTCATGGCATACTATTTCAGCCAGGTGTTTGGACAACCAGTCCATGCCAATGGCTACATCAAAACTTCCTAAAGTGATAGGCATAAGATCAATTTCTAATGTTTGACCCATCAAATCAAGGATACATCCTTTAAGGATTTGTTCAACTATAATTAACTTGCCATCGGCTAATTCTACAGTGTATGGATTTTCTAAGGCAGTGGGACTAACATTTAGCAACTTAGAAAATGAACTAGACACAAAACTCCGGTCTACACCAGTGTCAAATAGCATAAAGGCATAGTGATTATTTAAGAGGAATGTACCCGTGACAATGTTGGGATCCTCACATGCCTGACGTCCTCCAATCACAAACGCCCTGCCCCTAGCACCATTGTTGTTGTTATTGTTGTTGTTTTTGGTGCCATTGCCATTTCCGTTGCCGTTGCCATTTGCATCATTAGTCCCTCCTTTCTTTAGTTGTGGGCAATCCTTTTTGAAGTGCCCCAGCTTACCACACTCGAAACAACCCTTCTGTGCGTTGTTCTGGTTGTTATTTTGATTGTTGGAACTGTTTTGCAGCTCTCCGCGGCAATCCTTAGCTGCATGCCCTCCTTTGCCACACCGTTGACACTTAAACTTATCACACTGATTCGCAGCATGATGAAACCCACACTTGTTGCACTTTGGGTGTTTACCAATATACCCCCCTGATGATGACAACTGCTGACCACTATTCGAGTTGTGATAAGACTTGTTTGAATCCTGCTTTCGGTTCTGCTGAAAAGGCTGTTGGTTATAGTTATTGGTGTTGCTGCTTTCCCACTTTCTCTTGTGGTCTCCCACCTTAGTAGCCGATGTTCGTTTAGGAAGAGTTCCCTTTAACACTGCCTGATCAGTCAGTTGGTGCGCTAAACGAAAAACTTGTTGAATCGTTGTGGGATTTGCAGATGTAACCAATCCCTGGATCTGAGGCACCAATCCTCCTATGTACCTCTCTATCCACTTACTGGCTGGAGTAGCCATGTGAGGTAGACGTCTGGCCAGTTCATGTGACCGAGTCATGTACTCCTCGATGTTTGACCCCTCCATCTTAAGGTGCCAATACTCCTCCTCCAGTTTCTGCATTTCACTGCGAGGACAATACTCCTCTTGCAGTAAGGTCTTGAAACCATTCCAAGTTAAGGCATTGGCCTCACCCAGTCCCAGAGTTTGAACATTTGAATTCCACCAGGTCAACGCTGGACCCTCCAACTTACCCGTGGCATATTTGACCTTGTTTTCCTCTGGACAGTTACACATTTCAAATACCGATTCCGCTTTCTCAATCCATCAAAGGAGTCCAATGGCCCCCTTTGATCCTTTGAAATTATGTGGTTTGCAATCCAAGAACGTCTTGAATGTGCACACTTGTGGGTTCACCAATCCCCCTGTTGGACCCTGAGGTCCTGTTGTGTGGGTCTGGACGTAGTTCGCGATTGCCTCCACGACCCTGTTATTGATCAGCTCATTGAGCTCAGCAACTGTCATCTGTACGTTCTCGCCAGACATTATCTCCCTAGTTAAAAGAAATGTTAGAGTGTTATCAAGTCCAATGTGAAACGTGTAAACAATACAACAAACAACAAACATGTAATGTAGGGATCAACACAACTGTTGGCAATAAGTAATAGTTTCCAATAGATAATAATCTGATTTGAGTACAATACTTTCAAAATCAAAACATAGGTTTTCAAACTTCTAATGTAGGGACACAACCCGCCCCTAATAAGTTTAAACAAAATAAAGAAAATCAAGCATCCTCAATAGTGGAGTCAGCGTCAGAATCAACATCCTGCACTGGTACCAACTCCTCCTCCTCCTCCTCCTCTGCCTCAGATACAAACTGCTCCTCTAGTGCAATCAATCTCCCCTCAGCAATGTCAGCTCGGTGCTCCTCCTCCTGCACTCGAGTAGTCAGATGCACAATGTGTGACCCCATCCCCTGAACCACACTATAAAGCTCTGCGTATCGGGCATTCACATCCCGAAGCTCCTGTGCCATGTGCTCAATCCGATCATTCGCCCACTTTGACTCCCATGTCAATCGGGCGATATCATCTGACTCAAATCGTGGCCTCTTACAGGCACGAAATCTGGGTGGCATACGATACGAAGATTCCTCGGCGGAATCCTCCACAGGTGCTTTCTCTGGATTTCTCTGTGGTTCCTCCTCGGGATCCTCCTGTGGATCCTCCTCTGGGTCCTCCTCTTCCAGATCCTCCTCCGGGTCCTCGTTTGAGTCCTCAACAGGATCCTCCTCCAGATCCTCCTCATGGTCCTGAAATATTAGAGCTATCGGCTCCTCGTCATCAGATACGATCACATGTGGAGGTGGTGGTAGTGCTGCCATACCTGTTACATAAGGCCATATGTAAACACTAAACAAAACTCAAATGTGTAAACAAGTGTCTAATGTCTAACAGTTATAGTCTAGGTCTACTAATGCAAACCTAATTCGCTATAACCAATGGCTCTGATACCAATCTGTCACACCCCCAATTTTCAACTAACGGAATCATACCGTTCGGGACGTGACAAACCAGGATCTCAGATCATTAGACATAACGAAGACCTCTATATGATTTTCAAAACATACTTTGGTCTAAAACTGTAATATCAAAGTTCTACGTTGCGGAAGCGTTTTTAAAACAAAACAAACATAATAGTTTGAATACTGTAAATTACAAAACAAACTTTCAAATGTTCAAATCCAAATAACTGAAATATAAAATATGCATGCGACTCGATCTCCTAGTCCATGCTTGCTTGCGTGTGTACCTTAGCGTCCTGAGAAAACATGTAAATCAAGTCAACACAAAGGTTGGTGCATTACACAGGTTTAATCATTCACAAATGTTTGAAACAACAGTTTGAATATAATGTTTGCAGATAACATAATCACACATGCATAGTCATGATAGCTAGTCATTTATACTATTTACATAAGTGGTCGACACCGAAGCTGACTGTTGCATGCTATCGCATGTTTTCCCTTGCCACTATTGTCTAGCACAAAAAATAGTAATGTGAATTGGCTAGTCAAACACTTGCGTAGATCCCATCTACCAAGTGAGGTTTGTCAAACCTAATAGATCTATTTCCAACTACCACGCTTTGCACTACGGCAAACTAAACGGTTCGAAATGTAAGGACTTGTAATGCTTTGTTTGCACTCAATGTAAACAGCTAACTCATGCAAGTGATATGTATCTAAAAGTGTTTGTTGCACATGTTTTCTCCCCCAAAACAGTTAAAATAAGAAAGGGGCCGTGTACGCACCTTTGAATGTAGCAGAATGATCAAACACACGTGAACTAGCGTAGATAATCCTTTACGAAAAATCTGTGTTTAATCAATAACGTTGTGTTATTCGGGATGTCGTTTTGTGTTTGAAATCACATACGTGTCAACACACGTATGTTAAATTGTTAAAATCATGCATACGTAAGTACGCGTGACTTTAAAATCGTTACATTAAATCATATGGCCGTATACGATTTTATTTAAATAAGCGTAATTATACGCGACTACATTTTCAGTGGAAAATATAAATATTATTATTATATTTGGTTCGGGATCTCGTTATGGTGCCGACGCAACTCGAACGGATTAAATCGGAGCTAGAACGAATAAGTTATGCGCTAAAAACCAAAGTTGGTTTTTAAAAATACAAAACCGGTAGAGGCCGGGTTCAAACCCGTGACCTCCCAGTCAACACGCCCAAGTCCAAACCGATCCCTCTATGTTTGATTTCGTGAACATATTCGTTTCCAGATAATCTTAAACACAAAGATTCTGGTTCCCCTTTGTTCCTTACCCGGCCGAACCCTATCGACCTTCGATTTCACTCAATTCAAACCCGATTGATCCCCCAACCATGGGGCTTTTGTCCCATGGATCTAAACGACCTTGTTGGTGGCATTAATTCGAAACATAAGCCACTATAGCCCGATTAATTGAGTGTAACTGTGTTCGAACCCGAGTTCTATATCCTCTGATTCAAAATCATCAAATCCGTTAATATTAATTCGAAAAACCATAGGATTTTCATTTAACAAGATATTTCAAACGTATCAGTATGATTTAATTTGATTTTAAAATCCATTATAGTTAAAAGCCCCAACACATTTTTGTTTTAATTTCACGGAATCGATTATCAATCAATTCACTGTTGTTTAATCCAATTAACATAGGATTATCACTAATCGGAGTCTTATGAACCTGTTGATATGAATTGATTTGAATTTTTCTTTCATTGGCATCAAAACCCCCAAACCCGTTTAATATCAAGAACCCTAAACTCGAAATCCATCAATTCGTTATGATTACTTAAAATTATCATAGGTTTTTCATTTAACATGAAGTTGCGAAACTGTGTATGTGGTTTGATTTGATTCTTGAATTCGTTTAGATAGAAACCCCCAAATCATTTTAAAATATGAACCCTAGAATGTGAACTCCTATCATTCGATGTTTAAAACCAAAATTGAGATAGGATTGTTCTTAGTCGGTTGTTTTAGGTCGTGTAGGAGGGATTACTTACTTGTTTTGATATCGAATTGAAGTATCTCGAATTGGGGTTGGAATTCGGCCAAGCTTTAAATCGAATCTCCTGCTTGAACACCTTGGGATCAAATTGTTGATTTTAGTAACCTCTGAATGTGTCGATTATGGGTTCTGTGAACTTAATTTGATGTGTTTTGCTCGATTCTACGAATTGTGTAGAGATTATGGACGGTTTCGACGTTTTGGTTATTGTTTGAGTTAAATTCGATTGCTCATGTGTTAATAACGTATGATAATCATTATTAATCATCAATAGCATGATTAAAAGCAATTAATTTCAATTTTTACTAGAAAGAATTGTGAATTTCGAATTTTTGTGTAATAAACCATACGAATTTTGACTTTAGAAGTCAAAATTTGAGTATTTACCTAATTATAATATAATCTTTTGTATTTGAGATGATAACAACCTTATTTTGTTTGATCAACACCCTTTTTGTTTGTTTCTGTTGACTTACCCGTTGTTTCTGTTGACTTTCTGGTTAACGAGGTTAACTACAAATTGCCGGATTGTCACACACTAAAATCCTGATTGTTTAATTGTCTTGTTTGAAGTCTTATTTTGTAAACTATATTTTGGGTCTTTAGTTGTCATTCTTTTGGTAGATAGATTGTCTGTAACTAAACAACTGTCTAAACATTATGAAACTTAGTAATCCATTGTGGTTGTTCTTATTCAATACTTGTGCATGATTCAACTACTCATACGTCACCGCGCCGTAGATTCCGCACGCGGCGCAGGGGGTGTGACAGGTTGGTATCAGAGCCAAGGTTGTAGAGAACTAGGGAAAACCCAATGTTTAATGACCTAGACTGTAACCTAAGCTACCCAATAGGACTAAGTGCTATAGGCTTGAGGATACTTAGGATCTAAGTAACTTAAGTGAGCATTAAGTCTACATTAAGCTTGAAAGATCTTAGGGATACTCTTCTAAGACTAGATATCGAGTCAAAGAATTTGAATCGGAATTCTATAATTTTAGAAACCGAATTAAATTTCTCACATATATTTATTAAAGGCAAGGATCTGTATTCTTAGTATCCTTGATCTGAAATTCTCACACAGAGTTCATTAGAGGACTCCAGAGGCAAGGATCTGTATTCTTAGTATCCTTGATCTGGAATTCTCAATCAGAGTTCATCATAGGAATTTAGAGGCAAAGATCTGTATTCTTAGTATCTTTGATCTAAAATCCTTGTCATGTTCATCATAGGAATTCAGAGGTCAAGATCTATAATTTTAATATCTTGGATCTGAAATCCTTGTCATGTTATCATTATCAGGTATTCATTATCATAGGAACTTTATAACTTAGAATCTGTGTAACAGTATTCTTTAGTTGAAGTTCTCACAGGAGATCATTATACTCAATACTGTAAGTATTGAGAACCTAGGTTAATTAACCTAGGACACACATACTAAAATCTAAGGTTTTAATTTCAAGTAAATTAAGAACCAGCGTTTACACATTCATAACCATAATCAATCAAGAGTTGGAATCTTAGCTTCAATTACAAACGGTGAATTAACGCTGACATGTTGAGGTAAGTGGTGGGCGGTGAGAGCTAGCCCTATATATAAGCTTATTTCGGTATGTCAGGGGAAATCCGGCGTTCGTATTTGAAGTAAAGATTCGGGAGCAACTGGAATCATTGAACATTAGTCAAACACATGAGATACAAACATTGGTGAATCAAATCATTGTGCTATTCAAACTTGGATGAGTCAAACATTGTGTGTAAATCAATCAAGTTGTGAACATTCTTTCAATGTAAACCTTAAGTGAAATTCTTAAATGATTACATCATTAGTACTTACTAACATAGTTTAACAATAACAAGGTAGAGTACTCATATGATTTAGTTCTACATGTTAACAACTGTTAGTAGGTGCACACATAACATAATCATAGTTCAATCATGGATTTAATCATAGTTCAAATTGATCAAAGATCATGGGATTCTTAATCAATGGAACATACATGGAAATCAGTACAAACATGTTGCCAAATGCTAGCAAGGACATGATCGTGGTATATCGAAGCGGTGGTGGGATGGCGTCTACGCTGGCAGTTTGCTTGACCCTTTCGTATGCCCTGTATATAAGCTATGTTCGGTATATCAGAAAAGTGTCAGTGTGTAGGTTTGGTGGAGTGAGATCATGGAAAATCATACACCTTCACATGAGAAGTATGCTAATAAGCTGATGGCTTATACGTGTACATGCTCATATTACAATTGAATGATAATACTAGTAGTATGGATATATTACTAATTTTATCATGCAAATTCAATTGTATCCTTTCTCATTACTGACCCACTTGTGGCTTCTATTCGTAGAATGCATCCCCGACGTGATCCTAACGGAGGGGGTTCGACAAGTGGCAACGACGATGAGATCAACAAGATTGCCCTAGCCATCGCTATACACATGAGAGATGTCATTCCGGGCATGGTCACTGATATTACCCAGAATCTTCGAGGAAGTACTAATGATTCAGCACATAACTCAAATGCTACCAACACTGGAACTGCTAACTTCACTTTCAAGCAGTTCAATGATGCTAAGCCTCCTAAGTACGCTGGTACCGAAGGAGCTACTGGCCTACTGCAGTGGCTGGAGAGCATCGAGGATATTCTTGATTTCACAGGATGTCCTGAAAACCTGAAGGTCAAAATGGCCTCGAGCGCTTTTCACAAAGGCACACTCACCTGGTGGAACTCTGAGAAGAACACCAGAGGACGGGAAGTCGCATTAGCTTTATTATGGGAGGACTTCAAGAAGTTACTTGTGGATAAGTTTTGTCCACGACATGAGCTGAAGAAACTTGAGGTAGAGATTTGGAATCTGTTGCAAGATAGTGGTGAGAACGCAAAGTATACAACTCGTTTCCATGAGTTGTGCATTCTGGTGCCACACCTGGTTACTCCTCTATCCCGCAGGATAGAGAAGTACATCGAAGGCTTACCTCTGGTTGTCAGAGGAACTGTGATGGGGAATAACCCCACTACTCTGGAGGCAGCGATTCATCTTGGAGCTAGCCTTACCGAAGAATACGTTAAGTCTGGGGTGCTCACCCGAAAGGGGTACAAGAGAGCACAGATTGATGAAGGCAAGAAGCCTGAACAACGACATCACAAGAAGAAGAAGCAAAAGACAATCAAGAACTTTGCAGCCCTGACTGCAGCCACACCCACTCATGCCACACCCATTACTGCTATGCCACAATCTGCAACAGTCAGAAAGGCTTATACTGGCCAGTTTCCACTCTGCACCAAATGCCAATATCATCACCTACCCAATACTCCATGCAAAAAGTGTCTCAAGTGTGGGCGGATGGGACACTTGGCAGCTACATGCCGATCTGCACATCTTGCTGCTGTAACCACTGCTGCCACAACTCCTACTATTACAGGTGGAAGGGCCTGTTATAATTGTGGAGCAGAGGGACACTTCAGAAACCAGTGTCCAAAAGTCAACAACAACACTGCTACTGCTCGTGCTTTTATTATCGGAGCTGCCGAAGCACGCGAGGAGCCAGCAGTTATCACGGGTACATTTCTCCTTAATGGTCATTACGTTTCTATCATATTTGATACTGGTGCTGATAAAAGCTTTATCTCTGCTCATATTGCTTCTTTGTTTAATATACAACCATCTATGCTTACTGCTCCTTATACCGTAGAAGTAGCTGATGGTAAAACCCTACTTGTAGATTCTATAATACATGGTTGTGAATTAAGATTAAACGACCATCTTTTCCTCATCGACCTTATTCCTATGACACTTGGAAGCTTCGAAGTTGTGATAGGAATGGATTGGTTATCCAAAAACAATGCCAAAATTGTATGTTCGGAGAAACTTATACGGATTCCTTTACCGTCCGGCGAAACGATGAGAATCTATGGCGAGAAACCCTGCAGCGGATTGAAGATTGTGTCGTGCATCAAAGCTAGGAAGTACTTGAAGAAGAAATACTATGCGTTCCTGGCTCACGTGGTAGAGAAGAAACCTGAGAAGAAGGTAGTTGGAGACGTTCCAGTTATCAGAGATTATCCTGACGTATTTCCAGAAGACTTGCCTGGACTACCACCGATCCGGCAAGTGGAGTTTAGAATCGATCTCGTCCCTGGAGCAAACCCAGTGGCGAAGTCACCATATCGATTAGCACCGTCTGAGATGCAAGAACTGTCTAGTCAGCTTCAAGAACTTCTAGACAAGGGTTTCATAAGACCGAGTTTCTCTCCTTGGGGAGCTCCGGTTCTCTTTGTCAAGAAGAAAGACGGTTCATTTCGTATGTGCATTGATTATCGCGAGCTAAACAAGTTGACGGTCAAGAACAGATATCCTCTACCTAGGATCGATGATCTGTTTGATCAATTACAGGGAGCAACTTTCTTCTCTAAGATTGATTTACGATCCGGGTATCATCAGTTGCGAGTAATTGATGAGGATATACCAAAGACTGCATTTAGGACTCGATATGGACACTATGAGTTTGTGGTTATGCCATTTGGGCTGACCAATGCACCGGCAGTGTTCATGGACTTGATGAATCGAGTCTGCAGACCTTACTTAGATCAGTTTGTTATCATCTTTATTGACGATATACTGATCTATTCAAAGACAGAACAAGAGCACGAAGATCATTTGAAGAAAGTTTTAGAACTGCTAAGAGCTGAACAGCTTTATGCTAAGTTCTCAAAATGTGAATTTTGGCTAAAAGAAGTTCACTTCTTAGGACATGTCATAAACAGGGATGGAATACATGTAGATCCAGCAAAGATTGAGGCGATTAAGAACTGGACTACTCCATCTACTCCAACAGAGATTCGTTCATTTCTGGGTCTGGCAGGCTATTACAGGAGATTCATTGGGAATTTCTCCAAGATTGCCTTGCCACTTACCACACTGACTCAGAAAAGTCAAGCCTTTATATGGGGACAGAAACAAGAAGATGCATTTCAACTTCTTAAACAGAAGTTATGCAATTCCCCTATCCTTAGCCTTCCAGAAGGTAGTGATGATTTCATTGTCTACTGTGATGCTTCAAACCTTGGTCTCGGTTGTGTACTTATGCAACGGGACAAGGTCATTGCATATGCTTCAAGACAACTTAAGATTCATGAAAAGATTTACACTACTCATGACCTTGAGTTAGGGGCTGTGGTCTTTGCATTGAAGATTTGGAGACACTACCTGTATGGTACTAAATGTGTCATCTATACAGACCCCAAGAGCCTGCAACACATCCTTAATCAGAAAGAACTCAACATGAGACAACGTCGTTGGGTTGAGCTTCTAACTGATTACGACTGTGAGATTCGTTACCAGCCGGGTAAAGCCAATGTGGTAGCGGATGCTCTTAGTTGTAAGGAACCAGTCTAACCAATTCGTGTCAGAGCCATGGAGATCAACACACAGCCAAACTTGAAGGATTTGATTCGTATTGCACAACAACAAGTAGTGACAGACAATCAGCTGAAAACAGACTTAGACTGCGGGATTGAGAAGAAACTAGAACCTCGATCTGACGGGGTGTTATATCTCAACGGCCGCATTTGGATTCCAAAGTCAGAAGAATTGCGCACACTCATCTGTGATGAGGCTCATAAGTCGCGATACTCAGTTCATCCTGGAGCAGATAAGATGTACCAAGACTTGCGGACATCTTATTGGTGGCCAGGAATGAAGAAAGACATAGCACTGTACGTGGGAAAATGTCTTACATGTTCAAAAGTCAAAGAAGAACATCAAAAGCCTTCGGGACTTCTACAGCAACCTGAAATTCCTCAATGGAAATGGAAACAAATTTCCATGGATTTCATAACCAAGTTGCCGAGAACTCCGCGAGGTTACGATTCGATTTGGGTGATTGTTGATCGACTCACCAAATCTGCTCATTTTCTCCCGATCCGAGAGGATTACAAAATGGAGAAGTTAGCTACATTGTACATCAACGAAATCATTGCACGTCAAGGTACTCCAATATCAATCATTTCCGATCGTGATAGTCGCTTCACTTCTCGCTTTTGGCAAACATTGCAAAAGGCTTTGGGAACTCGTGTTAATCTTAGCACGGCGTATCATCCCCAAACTGACGGTCAAAGCGAAAGGACTATCCAAACACTCGAGGACATGCTACGTTCTTGTGTGATTGACTTTGGTGGGAGTTGGGACGCTCATCTTCCACTCATTGAGTTTTCGTATAACAACAGCTACCATACAAGCATTCAATGTGGACCATTCGAAGCGTTGTATGGTAGGAAGTGCCGATCACCGGTCTGTTGGACCGAGGTTGGTGACTCACAGGTCGTAGGACCATAACTTATTCAGGAAACATCAGACAAAATCACAATCATTCAATCAAGGCTTAAGGCCGCACGAGATCGGTAGAAGAGTTATGCTGATCGACGACGGAAACCGCTTGAGTTTCAAGTCGATGACCGAGTCTTACTCAAAGTTTCTCCCTGGAAAGGCGTTGTCCGATTTGGGAAGAAAGGGAAACTTGCACCAAGGTACGTTGGACCTTTTGAGATCCTGGAAAGGATTGGTCCCGTAGCCTACAAACTCAAACTTCCAGTGGAGCTAAGCAATGTTCACGATACTTTTCATGTATCAAATCTTAAGAAATGCTTGGCAGATCATGATGTTCAGATTCCACTGGAAGACATTCAGATTCAGAACAACATGCAATTCATAGAACGTCCGGTCGAAATCATGGATCATGGGGTCAAGAAACTTAAATGCAGCCATATCCCGATCGTAAAGGTACGATGGGAGGGCAAACGCGGTGCTGAGTTCACCTGGGAACGTGAAGACCAGATGAAGCTTAAGTACCCTCATCTTTTTACAGTACCTTCGACTAGTTAATTTCGGGACGAAATTCCCTTAACTAGGGGAGACTGTAACATTTGTACATTTAGTCACGATAGTTGTAAACGGTGTTATAACAAATGTGTTTTCATATCAAATCAGTCAATGTGATTCATGTGTTCATAAGGTGCTTGTGTGTTAGGATCTTTATTATTTAGGAACAAGTATGTATTATTTATTTACAGTCGAGTTCGCTAGGCAAGAACAGTATCGTATTATATCGAAACAGTGGTGGGACGGCGTCAGGTACGACAGGTAGCTGGAATCTGGGGTATGCCCTATACATATACTGCGTTCGGTGTAATGGGATACTGTTAGTGCGTAGTGTTGAGACAAATAGTAAGACAATTAATTAAACAAAAATTGTAATATGTAAGAGAGACTGAGTATAGTTATGGGTGACGATCCATAATAATACGAATGTTGAACTTATAATTATGATTAAACGCCTTAACATTTTATACGATCGAAAAACGTACGCGATTGCGGGTATACACGTAATTGCGGTCGTTTAACGATACGTCAACACACGAAGAGTAAAAATAATTAAATAATTATTTTACATTTTTACAATTTTGAAACTCATCATTTTGATGAGTTTAACAAACTATTTTATTTAAAACCGCGTAAAATACGCGTTACGCGACGAATACGCGAACCGAGTGACCGAAACGGACCCGAATACCCCGCGGGCTATAAAAGCCTTGAACAAGGCTAAAATCCTCATTTATTCCACCAACAACCCTTTCACTCACTAGATTTTCGTCCAACCCTCTCTCTCTCTAGAAAACCGACTTCAAACGCGTGTATCTCTCTCGTTTCTCCACGGATTTGGGCGTTCTCGGTGTCCACGCGAAGCTCTCGACATTCCCTACACGAAAGTACAAAGGATCTGTGCAATTGTCCGGCCTAAATCGAGGTAATGATTCACGAAAATTCTGAAAAGGAGGGTTTTCGTGTATGTTTTGAGCAAACCTGACACTTAGCCGTTTCCCTCTTGAATTTCAAACCCTATACACTCTATCATTGTTCTGGATTACTTGTGTGGTGCATATCGAATTGAAACATATTGTTTTCGGTGATGATGGCCGAACCTTTCGACCAGCCAAACCCATGGCCGAACCCTCAGCAGACCGGCGAACCTCCATCTACACCATCAGATGAACCTTGCTGACCATGAACTTTCCCCAACGAACCTATTTGCTGTCCATGACATGGCCGAACCCTGCATGGTTCGTTGAAGTACCAGCCAAACCCTAGGGGTCCCCACGAGCCTTCACCGAACCCTTAGCCACACAGCCGAACCCCATGCATCATTCACGAACCTTTCTTTGCATGCAACGAACCCATGATGACTGGACGAACCCTGGGTGTGTATCACGAACTATCCTCAACTCAGCGAACCCATGCATAGGTTGCATGGGCGAACCTATGGCTTAACCTTACAAGCACATCATAAGAGCCGAACCTTGTAGAGTTCCTTGGCCAAACCTTGGTAGTTCTCTCATGATAAGCGAACCTTAGGCTGGAACCATAAAAGGTTCGCTGCCCATGTGGGCAGCCCATAACCCCCTCGGCCCAATTCAGTTTCATGCGGCCCAACTCCACTAGTAATCGGCCCCATAGGTTAAACCAAGCCCAAGGATGTTCGGGCGGCCCATTTTGATCCCTAATTAATCCAATGATGTCTTGGAACATTACATGGCCCACATATACATTGGTTGGCCCAACTAAGTTCTTTTAGGCCCAATCCAATCTCTTTCGATTCACTATGATCCTAATTGGCCCAATATACTTCTTTGGCCCATTACATGGACATGTAACCATTGATGGACCAACACCATATCCAATGGGCCCATTGTTAACCTAAGTGGCCCATGGACTTTGATTAAGCCTCATGGTTTCATGGGCTTAATGCCTAATGTGTGGCCCCCGCGACTTGAGGTAATTGTGAATTGATCTTAAATAGGTTAAGTTTATAGTTCGACATAATTATGAGGTCAATTCATAATTCCAAAGACTTAACAACAATTGGGTCATCTTTCTAAACAAAACATTTATCAAGGATTATCAAACTCATAATCATATGCTATTTTTATGCATAGCAAGTTGTTCATAAAATATCATGACACAATGGTTTCCTTTATCAATTATCAAACAAGTGACTCAAATCATGACTTTCAAGTTCATACAACGTTTCCAAACATGAGAACAAGTATTCATGAGTTAACCAAATCATGATAACACAATTCAATCAATGAATCAAGGTCTATACAACTATAAATCTTATATTTTATGTATGATTACAATGATATAGGAACCAGTTAGAAGTCCTGTTTGCTACTTGCTATTTGTTATAGTTCAGAGTCTACTGCAGACAGGTGAGAACATTAGCCCCTCTTTTTACTGTTTTTACAACTGTTTTGGGGTGGAACACATGATCAAATACTCTTACTTCAATCATATTACATGATACATGTTTATGTTACTTTATAAACATTACAGGTTCACTCTAGAAATCCAAGGGATTTCTCAAATTGTTTCCAAAGGAATTATCAACCGTTTATAATGGTTTTATCAACTGTTTAACATTTTCTACTAAAAATGTTTTAGAAAAGTTCTTTAAACTATTTATATCAGTTTTTACTCAAATGATTTTATAAATGACAGACACTTTTAAATAATGTGACTTATAAACTCTTTTACTCTAAACTCGTATTTTCGAAAATAATCTTTTATAAACCTTGTTATTATACAAGGACACTATCCTATGTACACAATCAGGGTTTCAAAACAAGGTATTCAATCAATGGTTTTCGCGAAGAGGTTCAAACAAAGATTCATTTCATGGTACTCAAACAAGGTTTTCAAATCATGTTATCAAACAAGGCATTAAATCACTGTTTTCTTTTAAAGCAAAGATTAAAAGCATGGTGTCCACTGTTGTAAACAAACTTATAAACCCATCAAGTTTCATATTCATTAGCGTTAGTACTGGGTGATCACAACAAGGGAAAGCGGACACATTTGGGCAGGCCAATTTCTGGAGTTAGCTTTTAAATTAGTTTTATAAACTAACTGCAGATTTCGGTTACGTATGGTTTTATCACTGTTGCTGACAAATTTTCTGACTCCTAACGTAGTTTGGGACTTGATTATATGTTGATTTTCGTGCAAACAGTCTTTGGACTGTTTACACTCATTTTACATACTTGATGTTAGTTTGGTTGCAGCTCATCCATGTAATTCATTTATTGCTTTAAACATATGCCTTATGTTACAAGTTCATGTTTCAAATGTTAAACCTATTGTTCTCACCAACTACTTCTGTAGTTGACAGTTACTTTTCACGTGTTTCAAGTTATCTGGTGTAAGGCATTTTAAGGACAACTAAGGAGACCGCTTAAGATAGAACAAGATGAAGAAACATGCTAGGATGGATTTAGAAACACACACTAAAATCCTGATTGTTTAATTATCTTGTTTGAAGTCTTATTTTGTAAACTATATTTTGGGTCTTTAGTTGTCATTCTTTTGGTAGATAGATTGTCTGTAACTAAACAACTGTCTAAACATTATGAAACTTAGTAATCCATTGTGGTTGTTCTTATTCAATACTTGTGCATGATTCAGCTACTCATACGTCACCGCGCCGTGGATTCCGCACGCGGCGTAGGGGGTGTGACATCCTCCTCAGTATACTACATCTCCATCTCAAGGTCCTCAAAATCAAAGTTCAAGTGATGGGGTACCTACTCCAGCAAATGAGGATCCTGAAGAAGTATTTGAACAAATATTGATTCCCCTTCAAATTCAAATAGAGAAACACCAATTCATGAATCAAGTGCTTTAGATGAATTTGTTCAAAATCAAACAAATTTGGAGGAAATGCTCCCAATTGATCCCAATCCAATTATTGGTAGAATCAAGAAGGATCATCCATCTTCGAATATTATTGGAGATTTAAATCAAAGAACAACAAGGAGAACCTCCCATGAAGCAAACATCTTTCTTTACTCTTGCTTCTTATCCCAAATAGAACCTAAAATATAAAAGAACCTCTTGCTTATGCAAGTTGGGTTGAAGCAATGCAAGAGAGCTACATCAATTCAGAAAACAAGAAGTATGGGAACTTGTTGATCTTCCAAATGGAATGTATCCCATAGGTACTCGTTGGGTTTTCAAAAACAAAAAGGATGATAGAGGTGTTATAATCAAAAATAAAGCTCGTCTGGTTGCTCAAGGATATACTCAAGAAGAAGGTATTGATTATGATGATGTGTTTTCTCTAGTAGCAAGAATTGAAGCAATAAGAATCTTTTTGGCATATGATGCATCAATGAAATTCACAGTATATCAAATGGATGTGAAGTCAGCCTTCTTATATGGAAAATTGCATGAGGAAGTCTATGTTTCTCAACCTCCGGGTTTAAAAATCAAAATTTTCCTTATAGGGTCTTCAAGCTAGATAAAGCTCTTTAGGGTCTTCATCAAGCGCCTAGAGCATGGTACGAAACATTGTCCAGCTATCTTCTAAAGAATCATTTCAAAAGAGGGCTAATAGACAAGACTCTATTTTTGAAGAAAGAAGGAAAAGATTTACTACTTGTTCAAATATATGTTGATGACATCATCTTTGGTTCAACAAACTCTAAACTTTGCAAGGATTTTGAATCACTTATGCATTCCAAATTTCAAATGAGTTATATGGATGAATTAACATTTTTTCTTGGTTTGCAGATGAAGCAGACATTGGATGGAATCTTCACTCATGAATCAAAATATGTCAGTGATATCCTTACTATGTTTAATCTTTCTGATTCAAAGGTAGCTAATACACATGTTGATACAAGAACTAAACTAGATCTTGATCCAAATGGAGTTTCTGTTGATCAGAAACACTATAGATCAATGATCGGTGTGCAATATTTCAATCTAACCCTAAAGAAGCACATCAGATTGTTGTAAAAAGAATTTTTAGATATCTAAAAGGAAAACCCTCCATAGGACTGTGTTATCCAAGGGATGGAGATTTTAATCTTTTTGCTTATATTGATAGTGATTTTGGAGGTTGCAAGTTTGATAGAAAGTCCGCATCTGGTGGATGTCAATTTCTGGGAAATAGATTAGTGTCATGGCAATGCAAGGAACAATTAATGTTTCTGTATCCCTAATGAAGCTGAGTACATTCCTGCATTTTATGTTGCTCTCAAGTTCTCCGGATTCAAAACCAGATGCTTGATTTTGGTTATAATTTCTTAAAATCCTGTATATATAAATAATCTTGCTGCCATCTTCATAACAAAAAATCATGTTTCAACATTCTAAAACAAAACATATTGAAATAAGGTATCATTTTTTAAGGGACAATGTAGAAAAAGGTTTAATAAATCTTGTCCAAGTTGATATTGAATTTCAGTGGCTGATATTTTCACTAAACCTTTGGATACCTCAAGGTTTGAATTCTAAGTTCAGTCACTAGGAATGATAAATTTACAACAATAAATATTTGATTTATGCAAAATTTTGAAAATGATAGGAATCTTTCTAAATATTTTTTTCTTATGAAAAGGCATAGTTTGATGTATAAAATAATATTGTTATTATAATAAGATTGGTAGACTTAGAATGTTTGAGAATAAGTTGTGTGAGAGAAAAATAAATAAAATTATCAAATGTTGATTATTTTTTTTACTTAAATAAAGTGTATTTTTATATAAGAAATTGAGAAATCGTATACTTGGTTAATTTAAGACAACAAAATCAATAAGAGCATACTTAAGACACCTTAGTCATGCAATGTATAATTATGAATTTCTTAAAATCCAACCAAATAAGTTCATGCAATAAATTACCCTCTGTTATACTATGTATAGACCTGGATATTTATTGCATCCAAAACAAATAAGAGCATTCATGAGGTACAAATGGTGCAAATTGTAAAAATTTGGTGTTCTTAATGCATCCAATCAAATAAGTGTTTAAAGCACAGTTTTTCTCTTTAAACCAAAGTATTGATTGTCATAATATTTCTAATATGAATATATTTTCTTTAATACCTAAACTTCTTCAATATATCAGTCCTAATGTACCTAAAACATGATAAATCTCATTACGCCTATCTCTTATAATTCTAAAGTTAAAAGGATCATATACCAAAAAATGTAGTAACATATGTTATATATACTATATAAATGTTTCTTTTATTCTTTAAATTGTTTAAAAGATATGTTCAAAATTTTAGCATAAAAAATACATTATATTAAAAATTATTTGTGTTGAACAACAGATTGCAATGAGATTATTTAAAAAATAAAAATATATTAATAATTTTGAGCAACAGTTAAATAACTCATTTAGGCAAAGATACTTATTGCATTATATGGTCAATTGACCATATTTCCCATAATATACAAAAATTCACAATTGTGTGAAACAAAATACAATTTTATTCTTAGTTACATTTGAGTATATAACACATCTGAGTTGAGTTTTATATGATACTTTCTTAAACTTTATCTTTGATAGTGCTAATATATCTACTTATGTAGCTTCAGGAATCATGAGAACTGAGATTGACTTTGTTCAAATGGATGAACTAATAGTTTGGAAGTTCAAAAGCAAGAAAATTGCATATGAACTCTAAAAACATTCATGTCTTCTAAAGTTGATATACTCAATAGGTGCAGATGTTCTTTGTAACTTTGTTGCCAATGAACTTGTTCGCAAATGTAATATGTATAGTTAATCCTATGACCATTTGCGAACAGTTGAATAACTTAGAAAGATTGACTGAACTCATCTTTTGGTTAATCGAAATATAAAATGGAAAGAAATGTTCTTCATATTCGTTTTAATTAAAGTCCATTCAATGGTTGTGGGCCCAAGCCTTTTCATAAAAAATTTTTGTGGACCCAATTTTACAAAATCTTTCATTAATAATTCCCTAAAATCTTTCATTCTTTTAAATAATTTTGGAAGCATCATCCTTATGGGGAGATTGTTGGGTATTTTAAAGGATAGATGCTATGTCCAAAATTAGTTCTAATATAAATCAAAATAAATATAAGGTTTATCAAAATCATTTATTATTAAGTACTTACATATTTATAATCTTATAAATGTAGAGGTGAACACATTGCACTAATAACTCATGTTAACAATGTCTACAGATGTCAATGTTCTTCCCATATAATACTTTGAGATAATGCAACATTCGTGAATAAATGTGGCACAGTTAGAACATTTGCGAATGTTCAACTTGTGCACACTCAGATCATTTGCGAATGAATAAGTGTTGCACAGTTAGAACATTTACGAATGTTCAACTTGTGCACACTCGTATCATCTACAAATGAATGTGTTGCACAGTTAGAACATTTACGTATGTTCAACTTGAGCACACTTAGATTTGCGATTTGCGAATGAAAAAGTGTTGCATAGTTAGAACATTTACGAATGTTCAGCTTGTGCACACTCAGATCATTTGCGAATGAATAAGTGTTGCACAGTTAGAACATTTACGAATGTTCAGCTTGTGCACACACAAATCATTTGAGAATGAATAAGTGTTGCACAGTTGGAACATTTACGAATGTTCAACTTGTGCACACTCAGATCATTGCGAATGAATAAGTGTTGCACAGTTAGAACATTTACGAATGTTCAGCTTGTGCATACTCAGATCATTTACAAATGAATGTGCTGCACAGTTAGAACATTTATGAATGTTCAACTTGTGCACACTTAGATCATTTGCGAATGAACAAGTGTTGCACAGTTATAACATTTACGAATGTTTACTTGTGCACACTCAGATCATTTGCGAATGAATAACTGTTGCACAGTTAGAACATTTACGAATGTTCAACTTGTGCACACTCTGATCATTTGTGAATGAATAAGTGTTGCACAGTTAGAACAATTATGAATGTTCCACTTGTGCACACTCAGATCATTTGCGAAAGAATAAGTGTTGCACAAATAGAACATTTACGAATGTTCAACTTTTGCACACTCAGATCATTTGCGAATTAATAAGTGTTGCACGGTTAGAACATTTGCGAATGTTCAACTTGTGCACACTCAGATCATCTGCGAATGAATAAGTGTTGCACAGTTAGAACATTTACGAATGTTCAACTTGTGCACACTCAGATCATTTGAGAATGAAGAAGTGTTGCACTGTTAGAACATTTACGAATGTTCAAGTTGTGACACTCAGATCATTTCCGAATGAACAAGTGTTACATAGCTAGAACATTACGAATGTTCAACTTGTGCACACTCAGATCATTTGTGAAATGAACAAGTGTTGCACGGTTAGAACATTTACGAATGTTCAACTTGTGCACACTCAGATCATTTGCAAACTTTCTAACTCTCACTTGTTATGATAGCAGATTTGAAGATAAGTTATGTGGATGAGGTTGCTGCGAAAGAAATAGTAGTTAACTGATCCAATGAACTTTGCGAACAAGTAAACTATTATTCGCAAATGTTCACAGTACTTTCAAGACTTGGTATTTTATTTTTTTTTCAATCTGCTGATCCTGACAAGGAAATTGCTGATGCCGAAAAATGTGTTGCTGTTGCTGACAAGGAATGACACCTAAGATGCTGACAAGATCATTTTGACAGCTTAGCCCTTTTGTTTGTTACATTGTATTCTGGGCCCTGATTGGAATGTTTTCATGGGCCCCAATTGTCTATATATATAGAAAGTGATGTAATAGATTTAGCGTAACAATATTTTCAAAAAAAAAACATACAGATACACACACTATCAGCTAGAGAGAGAAAGTTCTAGAGAGAGAAACAAACCCTAGTGATGCTCTGTGATCGAATGTCTGTTTCTTGATCCTCGCTCCTTTATAATTATCAATTAATGATCAATGAATGACGCATTTAATGTACATATGTTTGTTCGTTTGATCTCTCTCTAACACTTGCTTAATTAGACGAATTGTTTGTTTCCGCCGCTCAGAGTTCGGTAAAAAACCCTCAACAGTTATTGTTGTTTCAATCCCGATCCTGATGCATATCGACATTAAATATCACTTCATGCGTTATTGTTTTGAAAAGAAACTAATCAATGTTATTAAAATTCACATCGATCACCAGAAATCTGATCTTTACACTAAGCTTTTGATAAACCCAGTTTTTAATATTTGTTATCAACTAATGGTGTCTTTAAAAAAGCTAAAGTCATTCCTTCAAGTGAGCCAAACAAATGATCATTTCCTTAATTCTTTCTTCTTATATATATACATATATATATATTCATCTGAATTTCCTTTGCTTATTCAAAAACTCAAAAAGATTTTCAATTTTAGGTTTTTAGGGGGGGGGAGAAGAAGTGCTACATTGAAAAACCAAAAACATTAAAAAATTTTGAGAAAATGATAAAGTCTTAACTGGAGTGTGATATGTTGCCAGTCATCTAGTTAAAAGCAAAATTGAGTGCATAAACTGAAAGCACATGGGTGTTATGGTATGATGTACTTATAGGCCTGCTTTACTGTTTCTAGACAATTGATGATTGCTCAGAATGTCTGACTTGTGGGATCTAGTCTAGAAAACTGATTTAAGGGAATAAACATGTTATAATTCAAAATCATGTGTACATCTTGTATCATAGGATTTTATGAAGTTTCCAATGATTCATGAGTTCAAGTCCGTATACGTGCCATATTGCTGGGTCATGGCCTAGCTGAAGCCGTCCATTCGGATAAGAATGATTACTCACATAAAATAAAAGTAAGTTTGCTTTTGTATATGTGCCATACACTAGGTTACAGCCTAATTGAAGCTGTCCATTCATATAAGATAAGCTAGCAAAATACAAAAATAAAAGAAGCTCGATTCCATATATGTGCCATATACTGGGTTGCAGGCCTAGTTGAAGCCATCCATTTGGATAGAACAAAATTCTCAGTCAACACAGTTCGACACATGCCATGTTGCTTTGTAAAGACCTAGCTGAAGCCGTCCATGAGAATTTGTTGAATTTGAGAAACTAATCAAAAGAAATATGCAAAAAGATAATAAATTGGAACCCTATAGAATTTATGATCCTAGGTTTAAGTTATGCAGAGATCAGTTATAAGCTGATTTTGATCTTTGCTATGTTGACTAGTGTGGGTAACTCAGTCAGTATATATGATTGGTCACTGATTCGTTGAAAATGAAGTATGGAAAGACTTAAAATGGACAATCATATCAGTAGTTGCATCAAAAACCAAATGTGTCAAAGGGGTAATTCTCTAGGATGCTCATTGATATGTTCTGGTATATATATTTACTTTCCTGAAAGATGCTCACAAAAATGTGTTTTGCTTTTAATAGTTTAGTTGTACAGTTATGTTTATAAGAAAAATACAAAAAGATTTTAATTTTCTCTTTAAGTGATCATTTGTTTGTTTAGGTGTTTAGTCTTGCCTAAACTTCTCACCAAACCAGTTAATATCATCAAACCAAACAAAACATCATAACAATTTGTTTAAGTGCTTGTCTTTGCCAAAATGTTAAAAAGAATTAAGGGAATTTACTCATTCGCACGAATGCATCATTCTAGGTATTCATTCGCCTGAATGAATCACACGGATAAATAGCTTATTCGCAGCATGAACATATCTTACAAATGGCTCACATGCACGAATGTACTTCCAGCATGAATGAGAATCATATTTAAGTCTTACATTCTTCGAAGGCTCATTCGTTCTTACCTTCGCTCGCTAACTATGTGTGTTTCCATTCGCTTGTTCAGAGTTTTCAATCATCATTTTCATTTTACCAGTATTTTTTCCTCATTCTGATCGTAAAAACTTTATTGAACATTTCAGGTATGTTTTGTATCAAGTTTCACCGTATGTAATCCATTCAATTACCATTCTTGATCAAGAGTTTAGTGTTTTAGGTTTCGGACTTGTAGCAATCAAATAAACCACAAAAATGGGATACACTCAACCTAAAATCTATCCTAATCACTTAAACGGATTTCTTTGAGAACAATGTTGTATTTTTGTGATTTGATTGTGGATTTTTTGAAAGTTAGGGTTTAAGAAACTTCGGCGCGAATTAATGAAGGTTCATTTGTGTGAAGTCTTAGACGAATGACCTCATTCATCATTAATGAACTCACTCATACGGTTTAGTTTGAGTTGGCACTTCATTCGTTTGTAGATCTCATTCGTGCACTACACTCATTCGCTTAAGGTTTCACTCGTATATAATTTGCCTTATGTTTGAGTCATTCGCACGAATGAAATCAAGTGTTAATAACTTTTCAAACTGATTTCATCTCTACTAATATGAACTAACTCATTTATTCTATTTTGATTGCAAATTGTCTGACCTTAGAGCATTTTCGAAGCACAACATCTGTGCTTACCTTGATACATCTACCAGAATGCGAAACATTTTGTTGAGATTATCACCTTTTTTAGACTGTGTCTTTTCAGCAATCTCCACCATGCACGTACCTTATATATCTCATCGAAAGTGTTTTTGGGGATCTGCAAAGATTGATCGCACAGTATGATGGGGACTTAACTATGGGAGTCTTATCAAAGCCTTTCTCAGTTCATCCTTTAAGTATATGTGCCATGTCCTAATTCATTGTTTGGGATCAAGGCATGGAGGATTTGATGAACTTCGAGAGACTCTTCAGTCTGCTTTTGGGGCACTCATTCTGAATTTCCTTTCAACTTCTCTGAAATGGTATTCACTCATATGAAGGAGAATACTAGTTCAAAAGGTTATAAGAAGTACCTGATGTACCCCAGGTTTCTTGAGATGATTTTTGATGCTCAGCTGCCTAATGTTCCCAAGATTAATACTGATACCATTCGGTTGGAGCATATGTCAGACACTACACTTAACCGACTTAAAACTAATAAGGGAAAAGGAAGAAAACCCCAAGATTTTCGCCTCTTTGGACATCTCGTTAACCCTGAATATTTGTTCAAAACCTAAAATCTTATGTCGTTGAAGTTATTAACTATCTAAAAAGTCATTTTAAAACCAAAGCATTTCCACCTGTGATTTTCGTAATTTTTAAAACAAAAC
>SZYD01001848.1:0-36638 GCA_009363875.1 Mikania micrantha
TCGTTCCCTTGTGCGTAAGAGCTGTAAGTGGTTGAGCGATCTTTGAGAATCCCTCAATGAATCGTCGGTAATAACCCGCCAAACCAAGGAATTGTCGTTACTCGGTAGGGGTCTTTGGAGCTTCCGATTCTTAGTCGCTTCAATTTTCGCTGGATCAACATGTTATACCCTTTTCATTAAGTATATGACCCAAGAATTGAAATTCTCGCATCAAGGAAGTCAACATTTCGAGAACTTAGGTACAGTTGTTCTTGTTTCAATAACTTAGCAGCAATCGGAGATGTTCAGCATGCTCCTCCTCAGTCTGAGAATAGATGAGAATGTCATCAATGAAAACAATGACAAACTTATCAATATAAGGTTTACAAACATGATTCATGAATCCATGATACAGTGGAGCGTTTGTCAACCCAATGGCATGAACCAAGAACTCATAATGGCCATAACGCGTTCTGAATGCTTGTCTTGGAATATCTTCTTCTTGAACTCTGAGTTGATGATAAACCGATCTTAGGTCGATCTCGAGTAGTAACCTGAACCTTGCAACTGATCGAACAGATCGTCAATTCTAGGTAATGGATCCGGTCTTGATGGAACCTTGTTCAGTTCCCGGTAATCAATGCAAAACGGAATGTCCCATCCTTCTTCTTAACAAATAAGACTGGAGCTCACCAAGACGGTGAAAACCAGGTCGATAAAAACCCTTATCAACAAACTCTTGCAGTTGTGTAGATAACTCTTGCATCTCTGACGGTGCTAGTCGATAAGGCGCCCTAGCTATCGGTGCTGCATCTGGTGTAAGGCGATTCGAAATCCACCTGTCTGATAGGCGGTAATCCCGGTAGGTCTTCTGGAAATACTTTCGGAAATTCACAAACCACTGGGATGTTTTCAATCTTCTTCTCAGCTACCGGCTTCTCAGTTATAAGTGCTATGACTGCTGTATGACCTTTACGCAGACATTTGTGTGCTTTCATACAAGATATGAGACGCAGTGGCGTACTGCTCTTCTCGCCTTGTACATACATGTCTCTCCATGCGAAAGAGGTATACGAACGATTTTTCATGGCATACTATTTCAGCCAGGTGTTTGGACAAAGTCCATGCCAATGGCTACATCAAACTTCCTAAAGTGATAGGCATAAGATCAATTTCTAATGTTGGACCCATCAAATCAAGGATACATCCTTTAAGGATTTGTTCAACTATAATTAACTTGCCATCGGCTAATTTACAGTGTATGGATTTTCTAAGGCAGTGGGACTAACATTTAGCAACTTAGAAAATGAAATAGACACAAAACTCGGTCTACACCAGTGTCAAATAGCATAAAGGCATAGTGATTATTTAAGAGGAATGTACCCGTGACAATGTTGGGATCCTCACATGCCTGACGTCCTCCAATCACAAACGCCCTGCCCCTAGCACCATTGTTGTTGTTATTGTTGTTGTTTTTGGTGCCATTGCCATTTCCGTTGCCGTTGCCATTTGCATCATTAGTCCTCCTTTCTTAGTTGTGGGCAATCCTTTTTGAAGTGCCCAGCTTACCACACTCGAAACAACCCTTCTGTGCGTTGTTCTGGTTGTTATTTGATGGTGGAACTGTTTTGCAGCTCTCCGCGGCAATCTTAGCTGCATGCCCTCCTTTGCCACACCGTTGACACTTAAACTTATCACACTGATTCGCAGCATGATGAAACCCACACTTGTTGCACTTTGGGTGTTTACCAATATACCCCCCTGATGATGACAACTGCTGACCACTATTCGAGTTGTGATAAGACTTGTTTGAATCCTGCTTTCGGTTCTGCTGAAAAGGCGTTGGTTATAGTTATTGGTGTTGCTGCTTTCCCACTTTCTCTTGTGGTCTCCCACCTTAGTAGCCGATGTTCGTTTAGGAAGAGTTCCCTTTAACACTGCCTGATCAGTCAGTTGGTGCGCTAAACGAAAAACTTGTTGAATCGTTGTGGGATTTGCAGATGTAACCAATCCCTGGATCTGAGGCACCAATCCTCCTATGTACCTCTCTATCCACTTACTGGCTGGAGTAGCCATGTGAGGTAGACGTCTGGCCAGTTCATGTGACCGAGTCATGTACTCCTCGATGTTTGACCCCTCCATCTTAAGGTGCCAATACTCCTCCTCCAGTTTCTGCATTTCACTGCGAGGACAATACTCCTCTTGCAGTAAGGTCTTGAAACCATTCCAAGTTAAGGCATTGGCCTCACCCAGTCCCAGAGTTTGAACATTTGAATTCCACCAGGTCAACGCTGGACCCTCCAACTTACCCGTGGCATATTTGACCTTGTTTTCCTCTGGACAGTTACACATTTCAAATACCGATTCCGCTTTCTCAATCCATCAAAGGAGTCCAATGGCCCCCTTTGATCCTTTGAAATTATGTGGTTTGCAATCCAAGAACGTCTTGAATGTGCACACTTGTGGGTTCACCAATCCCCCTGTTGGACCCTGAGGTCCTGTTGTGTGGGTCTGGACGTAGTTCGCGATTGCCTCCACGACCCTGTTATTGATCAGCTCATTGAGCTCAGCAACTGTCATCTGTACGTTCTCGCCAGACATTATCTCCCTAGTTAAAAGAAATGTTAGAGTGTTATCAAGTCCAATGTGAAACGTGTAAACAATACAACAAACAACAAACATGTAATGTAGGGATCAACACAACTGTTGGCAATAAGTAATAGTTTCCAATAGATAATAATCTGATTTGAGTACAATACTTTCAAAATCAAAACATAGGTTTTCAAACTTCTAATGTAGGGACACAACCCGCCCCTAATAAGTTTAAACAAAATAAAGAAAATCAAGCATCCTCAATAGTGGAGTCAGCGTCAGAATCAACATCCTGCACTGGTACCAACTCCTCCTCCTCCTCCTCCTCTGCCTCAGATACAAACTGCTCCTCTAGTGCAATCAATCTCCCCTCAGCAATGTCAGCTCGGTGCTCCTCCTCCTGCACTCGAGTAGTCAGATGCACAATGTGTGACCCCATCCCCTGAACCACACTATAAAGCTCTGCGTATCGGGCATTCACATCCCGAAGCTCCTGTGCCATGTGCTCAATCCGATCATTCGCCCACTTTGACTCCCATGTCAATCGGGCGATATCATCTGACTCAAATCGTGGCCTCTTACAGGCACGAAATCTGGGTGGCATACGATACGAAGATTCCTCGGCGGAATCCTCCACAGGTGCTTTCTCTGGATTTCTCTGTGGTTCCTCCTCGGGATCCTCCTGTGGATCCTCCTCTGGGTCCTCCTCTTCCAGATCCTCCTCCGGGTCCTCGTTTGAGTCCTCAACAGGATCCTCCTCCAGATCCTCCTCATGGTCCTGAAATATTAGAGCTATCGGCTCCTCGTCATCAGATACGATCACATGTGGAGGTGGTGGTAGTGCTGCCATACCTGTTACATAAGGCCATATGTAAACACTAAACAAAACTCAAATGTGTAAACAAGTGTCTAATGTCTAACAGTTATAGTCTAGGTCTACTAATGCAAACCTAATTCGCTATAACCAATGGCTCTGATACCAATCTGTCACACCCCCAATTTTCAACTAACGGAATCATACCGTTCGGGACGTGACAAACCAGGATCTCAGATCATTAGACATAACGAAGACCTCTATATGATTTTCAAAACATACTTTGGTCTAAAACTGTAATATCAAAGTTCTACGTTGCGGAAGCGTTTTTAAAACAAAACAAACATAATAGTTTGAATACTGTAAATTACAAAACAAACTTTCAAATGTTCAAATCCAAATAACTGAAATATAAAATATGCATGCGACTCGATCTCCTAGTCCATGCTTGCTTGCGTGTGTACCTTAGCGTCCTGAGAAAACATGTAAATCAAGTCAACACAAAGGTTGGTGCATTACACAGGTTTAATCATTCACAAATGTTTGAAACAACAGTTTGAATATAATGTTTGCAGATAACATAATCACACATGCATAGTCATGATAGCTAGTCATTTATACTATTTACATAAGTGGTCGACACCGAAGCTGACTGTTGCATGCTATCGCATGTTTTCCCTTGCCACTATTGTCTAGCACAAAAATAGTAATGTGAATTGGCTAGTCAAACACTTGCGTAGATCCCATCTACCAAGTGAGGTTTGTCAAACCTAATAGATCTATTTCCAACTACCACGCTTTGCACTACGGCAAACTAAACGGTTCGAAATGTAAGGACTTGTAATGCTTTGTTTGCACTCAATGTAAACAGCTAACTCATGCAAGTGATATGTATCTAAAAGTGTTTGTTGCACATGTTTTCTCCCCCAAAACAGTTAAAATAAGAAAGGGGCCGTGTACGCACCTTTGAATGTAGCAGAATGATCAAACACACGTGAACTAGCGTAGATAATCCTTTACGAAAAATCTGTGTTTAATCAATAACGTTGTGTTATTCGGGATGTCGTTTTGTGTTTGAAATCACATACGTGTCAACACACGTATGTTAAATTGTTAAAATCATGCATACGTAAGTACGCGTGACTTTAAAATCGTTACATTAAATCATATGGCCGTATACGATTTTATTTAAATAAGCGTAATTATACGCGACTACATTTTCAGTGGAAAATATAAATATTATTATTATATTTGGTTCGGGATCTCGTTATGGTGCCGACGCAACTCGAACGGATTAAATCGGAGCTAGAACGAATAAGTTATGCGCTAAAAACCAAAGTTGGTTTTTAAAATACAAAACCGGTAGAGGCCGGGTTCAAACCCGTGACCTCCCAGTCAACACGCCCAAGTCCAAACCGATCCCTCTATGTTTGATTTCGTGAACATATTCGTTTCCAGATAATCTTAAACACAAAGATTCTGGTTCCCCTTTGTTCCTTACCCGGCCGAACCCTATCGACCTTCGATTTCACTCAATTCAAACCCGATTGATCCCCCAACCATGGGGCTTTTGTCCCATGGATCTAAACGACCTTGTTGGTGGCATTAATTCGAAACATAAGCCACTATAGCCCGATTAATTGAGTGTAACTGTGTTCGAACCCGAGTTCTATATCCTCTGATTCAAAATCATCAAATCCGTTAATATTAATTCGAAAAACCATAGGATTTTCATTTAACAAGATATTTCAAACGTATCAGTATGATTTAATTTGATTTTAAAATCCATTATAGTTAAAAGCCCCAACACATTTTTGTTTTAATTTCACGGAATCGATTATCAATCAATTCACTGTTGTTTAATCCAATTAACATAGGATTATCACTAATCGGAGTCTTATGAACCTGTTGATATGAATTGATTTGAATTTTTCTTTCATTGGCATCAAAACCCCCAAACCCGTTTAATATCAAGAACCCTAAACTCGAAATCCATCAATTCGTTATGATTACTTAAAATTATCATAGGTTTTTCATTTAACATGAAGTTGCGAAACTGTGTATGTGGTTTGATTTGATTCTTGAATTCGTTTAGATAGAAACCCCCAAATCATTTTAAAATATGAACCCTAGAATGTGAACTCCTATCATTCGATGTTTAAAACCAAAATTGAGATAGGATTGTTCTTAGTCGGTTGTTTTAGGTCGTGTAGGAGGGATTACTTACTTGTTTTGATATCGAATTGAAGTATCTCGAATTGGGGTTGGAATTCGGCCAAGCTTTAAATCGAATCTCCTGCTTGAACACCTTGGGATCAAATTGTTGATTTTAGTAACCTCTGAATGTGTCGATTATGGGTTCTGTGAACTTAATTTGATGTGTTTTGCTCGATTCTACGAATTGTGTAGAGATTATGGACGGTTTCGACGTTTTGGTTATTGTTTGAGTTAAATTCGATTGCTCATGTGTTAATAACGTATGATAATCATTATTAATCATCAATAGCATGATTAAAAGCAATTAATTTCAATTTTTACTAGAAAGAATTGTGAATTTCGAATTTTTGTGTAATAAACCATACGAATTTTGACTTTAGAAGTCAAAATTTGAGTATTTACCTAATTATAATATAATCTTTTGTATTTGAGATGATAACAACCTTATTTTGTTTGATCAACACCCTTTTTGTTTGTTTCTGTTGACTTACCCGTTGTTTCTGTTGACTTTCTGGTTAACGAGGTTAACTACAAATTGCCGGATTGTCACACACTAAAATCCTGATTGTTTAATTGTCTTGTTTGAAGTCTTATTTTGTAAACTATATTTTGGGTCTTTAGTTGTCATTCTTTTGGTAGATAGATTGTCTGTAACTAAACAACTGTCTAAACATTATGAAACTTAGTAATCCATTGTGGTTGTTCTTATTCAATACTTGTGCATGATTCAACTACTCATACGTCACCGCGCCGTAGATTCCGCACGCGGCGCAGGGGGTGTGACAGGTTGGTATCAGAGCCAAGGTTGTAGAGAACTAGGGAAAACCCAATGTTTAATGACCTAGACTGTAACCTAAGCTACCCAATAGGACTAAGTGCTATAGGCTTGAGGATACTTAGGATCTAAGTAACTTAAGTGAGCATTAAGTCTACATTAAGCTTGAAAGATCTTAGGGATACTCTTCTAAGACTAGATATCGAGTCAAAGAATTTGAATCGGAATTCTATAATTTTAGAAACCGAATTAAATTTCTCACATATATTTATTAAAGGCAAGGATCTGTATTCTTAGTATCCTTGATCTGAAATTCTCACACAGAGTTCATTAGAGGACTCCAGAGGCAAGGATCTGTATTCTTAGTATCCTTGATCTGGAATTCTCAATCAGAGTTCATCATAGGAATTTAGAGGCAAAGATCTGTATTCTTAGTATCTTTGATCTAAAATCCTTGTCATGTTCATCATAGGAATTCAGAGGTCAAGATCTATAATTTTAATATCTTGGATCTGAAATCCTTGTCATGTTATCATTATCAGGTATTCATTATCATAGGAACTTTATAACTTAGAATCTGTGTAACAGTATTCTTTAGTTGAAGTTCTCACAGGAGATCATTATACTCAATACTGTAAGTATTGAGAACCTAGGTTAATTAACCTAGGACACACATACTAAAATCTAAGGTTTTAATTTCAAGTAAATTAAGAACCAGCGTTTACACATTCATAACCATAATCAATCAAGAGTTGGAATCTTAGCTTCAATTACAAACGGTGAATTAACGCTGACATGTTGAGGTAAGTGGTGGGCGGTGAGAGCTAGCCCTATATATAAGCTTATTTCGGTATGTCAGGGGAAATCCGGCGTTCGTATTTGAAGTAAAGATTCGGGAGCAACTGGAATCATTGAACATTAGTCAAACACATGAGATACAAACATTGGTGAATCAAATCATTGTGCTATTCAAACTTGGATGAGTCAAACATTGTGTGTAAATCAATCAAGTTGTGAACATTCTTTCAATGTAAACCTTAAGTGAAATTCTTAAATGATTACATCATTAGTACTTACTAACATAGTTTAACAATAACAAGGTAGAGTACTCATATGATTTAGTTCTACATGTTAACAACTGTTAGTAGGTGCACACATAACATAATCATAGTTCAATCATGGATTTAATCATAGTTCAAATTGATCAAAGATCATGGGATTCTTAATCAATGGAACATACATGGAAATCAGTACAAACATGTTGCCAAATGCTAGCAAGGACATGATCGTGGTATATCGAAGCGGTGGTGGGATGGCGTCTACGCTGGCAGTTTGCTTGACCCTTTCGTATGCCCTGTATATAAGCTATGTTCGGTATATCAGAAAAGTGTCAGTGTGTAGGTTTGGTGGAGTGAGATCATGGAAAATCATACACCTTCACATGAGAAGTATGCTAATAAGCTGATGGCTTATACGTGTACATGCTCATATTACAATTGAATGATAATACTAGTAGTATGGATATATTACTAATTTTATCATGCAAATTCAATTGTATCCTTTCTCATTACTGACCCACTTGTGGCTTCTATTCGTAGAATGCATCCCCGACGTGATCCTAACGGAGGGGGTTCGACAAGTGGCAACGACGATGAGATCAACAAGATTGCCCTAGCCATCGCTATACACATGAGAGATGTCATTCCGGGCATGGTCACTGATATTACCCAGAATCTTCGAGGAAGTACTAATGATTCAGCACATAACTCAAATGCTACCAACACTGGAACTGCTAACTTCACTTTCAAGCAGTTCAATGATGCTAAGCCTCCTAAGTACGCTGGTACCGAAGGAGCTACTGGCCTACTGCAGTGGCTGGAGAGCATCGAGGATATTCTTGATTTCACAGGATGTCCTGAAAACCTGAAGGTCAAAATGGCCTCGAGCGCTTTTCACAAAGGCACACTCACCTGGTGGAACTCTGAGAAGAACACCAGAGGACGGGAAGTCGCATTAGCTTTATTATGGGAGGACTTCAAGAAGTTACTTGTGGATAAGTTTTGTCCACGACATGAGCTGAAGAAACTTGAGGTAGAGATTTGGAATCTGTTGCAAGATAGTGGTGAGAACGCAAAGTATACAACTCGTTTCCATGAGTTGTGCATTCTGGTGCCACACCTGGTTACTCCTCTATCCCGCAGGATAGAGAAGTACATCGAAGGCTTACCTCTGGTTGTCAGAGGAACTGTGATGGGGAATAACCCCACTACTCTGGAGGCAGCGATTCATCTTGGAGCTAGCCTTACCGAAGAATACGTTAAGTCTGGGGTGCTCACCCGAAAGGGGTACAAGAGAGCACAGATTGATGAAGGCAAGAAGCCTGAACAACGACATCACAAGAAGAAGAAGCAAAAGACAATCAAGAACTTTGCAGCCCTGACTGCAGCCACACCCACTCATGCCACACCCATTACTGCTATGCCACAATCTGCAACAGTCAGAAAGGCTTATACTGGCCAGTTTCCACTCTGCACCAAATGCCAATATCATCACCTACCCAATACTCCATGCAAAAAGTGTCTCAAGTGTGGGCGGATGGGACACTTGGCAGCTACATGCCGATCTGCACATCTTGCTGCTGTAACCACTGCTGCCACAACTCCTACTATTACAGGTGGAAGGGCCTGTTATAATTGTGGAGCAGAGGGACACTTCAGAAACCAGTGTCCAAAAGTCAACAACAACACTGCTACTGCTCGTGCTTTTATTATCGGAGCTGCCGAAGCACGCGAGGAGCCAGCAGTTATCACGGGTACATTTCTCCTTAATGGTCATTACGTTTCTATCATATTTGATACTGGTGCTGATAAAAGCTTTATCTCTGCTCATATTGCTTCTTTGTTTAATATACAACCATCTATGCTTACTGCTCCTTATACCGTAGAAGTAGCTGATGGTAAAACCCTACTTGTAGATTCTATAATACATGGTTGTGAATTAAGATTAAACGACCATCTTTTCCTCATCGACCTTATTCCTATGACACTTGGAAGCTTCGAAGTTGTGATAGGAATGGATTGGTTATCCAAAAACAATGCCAAAATTGTATGTTCGGAGAAACTTATACGGATTCCTTTACCGTCCGGCGAAACGATGAGAATCTATGGCGAGAAACCCTGCAGCGGATTGAAGATTGTGTCGTGCATCAAAGCTAGGAAGTACTTGAAGAAGAAATACTATGCGTTCCTGGCTCACGTGGTAGAGAAGAAACCTGAGAAGAAGGTAGTTGGAGACGTTCCAGTTATCAGAGATTATCCTGACGTATTTCCAGAAGACTTGCCTGGACTACCACCGATCCGGCAAGTGGAGTTTAGAATCGATCTCGTCCCTGGAGCAAACCCAGTGGCGAAGTCACCATATCGATTAGCACCGTCTGAGATGCAAGAACTGTCTAGTCAGCTTCAAGAACTTCTAGACAAGGGTTTCATAAGACCGAGTTTCTCTCCTTGGGGAGCTCCGGTTCTCTTTGTCAAGAAGAAAGACGGTTCATTTCGTATGTGCATTGATTATCGCGAGCTAAACAAGTTGACGGTCAAGAACAGATATCCTCTACCTAGGATCGATGATCTGTTTGATCAATTACAGGGAGCAACTTTCTTCTCTAAGATTGATTTACGATCCGGGTATCATCAGTTGCGAGTAATTGATGAGGATATACCAAAGACTGCATTTAGGACTCGATATGGACACTATGAGTTTGTGGTTATGCCATTTGGGCTGACCAATGCACCGGCAGTGTTCATGGACTTGATGAATCGAGTCTGCAGACCTTACTTAGATCAGTTTGTTATCATCTTTATTGACGATATACTGATCTATTCAAAGACAGAACAAGAGCACGAAGATCATTTGAAGAAAGTTTTAGAACTGCTAAGAGCTGAACAGCTTTATGCTAAGTTCTCAAAATGTGAATTTTGGCTAAAAGAAGTTCACTTCTTAGGACATGTCATAAACAGGGATGGAATACATGTAGATCCAGCAAAGATTGAGGCGATTAAGAACTGGACTACTCCATCTACTCCAACAGAGATTCGTTCATTTCTGGGTCTGGCAGGCTATTACAGGAGATTCATTGGGAATTTCTCCAAGATTGCCTTGCCACTTACCACACTGACTCAGAAAAGTCAAGCCTTTATATGGGGACAGAAACAAGAAGATGCATTTCAACTTCTTAAACAGAAGTTATGCAATTCCCCTATCCTTAGCCTTCCAGAAGGTAGTGATGATTTCATTGTCTACTGTGATGCTTCAAACCTTGGTCTCGGTTGTGTACTTATGCAACGGGACAAGGTCATTGCATATGCTTCAAGACAACTTAAGATTCATGAAAAGATTTACACTACTCATGACCTTGAGTTAGGGGCTGTGGTCTTTGCATTGAAGATTTGGAGACACTACCTGTATGGTACTAAATGTGTCATCTATACAGACCCCAAGAGCCTGCAACACATCCTTAATCAGAAAGAACTCAACATGAGACAACGTCGTTGGGTTGAGCTTCTAACTGATTACGACTGTGAGATTCGTTACCAGCCGGGTAAAGCCAATGTGGTAGCGGATGCTCTTAGTTGTAAGGAACCAGTCTAACCAATTCGTGTCAGAGCCATGGAGATCAACACACAGCCAAACTTGAAGGATTTGATTCGTATTGCACAACAACAAGTAGTGACAGACAATCAGCTGAAAACAGACTTAGACTGCGGGATTGAGAAGAAACTAGAACCTCGATCTGACGGGGTGTTATATCTCAACGGCCGCATTTGGATTCCAAAGTCAGAAGAATTGCGCACACTCATCTGTGATGAGGCTCATAAGTCGCGATACTCAGTTCATCCTGGAGCAGATAAGATGTACCAAGACTTGCGGACATCTTATTGGTGGCCAGGAATGAAGAAAGACATAGCACTGTACGTGGGAAAATGTCTTACATGTTCAAAAGTCAAAGAAGAACATCAAAAGCCTTCGGGACTTCTACAGCAACCTGAAATTCCTCAATGGAAATGGAAACAAATTTCCATGGATTTCATAACCAAGTTGCCGAGAACTCCGCGAGGTTACGATTCGATTTGGGTGATTGTTGATCGACTCACCAAATCTGCTCATTTTCTCCCGATCCGAGAGGATTACAAAATGGAGAAGTTAGCTACATTGTACATCAACGAAATCATTGCACGTCAAGGTACTCCAATATCAATCATTTCCGATCGTGATAGTCGCTTCACTTCTCGCTTTTGGCAAACATTGCAAAAGGCTTTGGGAACTCGTGTTAATCTTAGCACGGCGTATCATCCCCAAACTGACGGTCAAAGCGAAAGGACTATCCAAACACTCGAGGACATGCTACGTTCTTGTGTGATTGACTTTGGTGGGAGTTGGGACGCTCATCTTCCACTCATTGAGTTTTCGTATAACAACAGCTACCATACAAGCATTCAATGTGGACCATTCGAAGCGTTGTATGGTAGGAAGTGCCGATCACCGGTCTGTTGGACCGAGGTTGGTGACTCACAGGTCGTAGGACCATAACTTATTCAGGAAACATCAGACAAAATCACAATCATTCAATCAAGGCTTAAGGCCGCACGAGATCGGTAGAAGAGTTATGCTGATCGACGACGGAAACCGCTTGAGTTTCAAGTCGATGACCGAGTCTTACTCAAAGTTTCTCCCTGGAAAGGCGTTGTCCGATTTGGGAAGAAAGGGAAACTTGCACCAAGGTACGTTGGACCTTTTGAGATCCTGGAAAGGATTGGTCCCGTAGCCTACAAACTCAAACTTCCAGTGGAGCTAAGCAATGTTCACGATACTTTTCATGTATCAAATCTTAAGAAATGCTTGGCAGATCATGATGTTCAGATTCCACTGGAAGACATTCAGATTCAGAACAACATGCAATTCATAGAACGTCCGGTCGAAATCATGGATCATGGGGTCAAGAAACTTAAATGCAGCCATATCCCGATCGTAAAGGTACGATGGGAGGGCAAACGCGGTGCTGAGTTCACCTGGGAACGTGAAGACCAGATGAAGCTTAAGTACCCTCATCTTTTTACAGTACCTTCGACTAGTTAATTTCGGGACGAAATTCCCTTAACTAGGGGAGACTGTAACATTTGTACATTTAGTCACGATAGTTGTAAACGGTGTTATAACAAATGTGTTTTCATATCAAATCAGTCAATGTGATTCATGTGTTCATAAGGTGCTTGTGTGTTAGGATCTTTATTATTTAGGAACAAGTATGTATTATTTATTTACAGTCGAGTTCGCTAGGCAAGAACAGTATCGTATTATATCGAAACAGTGGTGGGACGGCGTCAGGTACGACAGGTAGCTGGAATCTGGGGTATGCCCTATACATATACTGCGTTCGGTGTAATGGGATACTGTTAGTGCGTAGTGTTGAGACAAATAGTAAGACAATTAATTAAACAAAAATTGTAATATGTAAGAGAGACTGAGTATAGTTATGGGTGACGATCCATAATAATACGAATGTTGAACTTATAATTATGATTAAACGCCTTAACATTTTATACGATCGAAAAACGTACGCGATTGCGGGTATACACGTAATTGCGGTCGTTTAACGATACGTCAACACACGAAGAGTAAAAATAATTAAATAATTATTTTACATTTTTACAATTTTGAAACTCATCATTTTGATGAGTTTAACAAACTATTTTATTTAAAACCGCGTAAAATACGCGTTACGCGACGAATACGCGAACCGAGTGACCGAAACGGACCCGAATACCCCGCGGGCTATAAAAGCCTTGAACAAGGCTAAAATCCTCATTTATTCCACCAACAACCCTTTCACTCACTAGATTTTCGTCCAACCCTCTCTCTCTCTAGAAAACCGACTTCAAACGCGTGTATCTCTCTCGTTTCTCCACGGATTTGGGCGTTCTCGGTGTCCACGCGAAGCTCTCGACATTCCCTACACGAAAGTACAAAGGATCTGTGCAATTGTCCGGCCTAAATCGAGGTAATGATTCACGAAAATTCTGAAAAGGAGGGTTTTCGTGTATGTTTTGAGCAAACCTGACACTTAGCCGTTTCCCTCTTGAATTTCAAACCCTATACACTCTATCATTGTTCTGGATTACTTGTGTGGTGCATATCGAATTGAAACATATTGTTTTCGGTGATGATGGCCGAACCTTTCGACCAGCCAAACCCATGGCCGAACCCTCAGCAGACCGGCGAACCTCCATCTACACCATCAGATGAACCTTGCTGACCATGAACTTTCCCCAACGAACCTATTTGCTGTCCATGACATGGCCGAACCCTGCATGGTTCGTTGAAGTACCAGCCAAACCCTAGGGGTCCCCACGAGCCTTCACCGAACCCTTAGCCACACAGCCGAACCCCATGCATCATTCACGAACCTTTCTTTGCATGCAACGAACCCATGATGACTGGACGAACCCTGGGTGTGTATCACGAACTATCCTCAACTCAGCGAACCCATGCATAGGTTGCATGGGCGAACCTATGGCTTAACCTTACAAGCACATCATAAGAGCCGAACCTTGTAGAGTTCCTTGGCCAAACCTTGGTAGTTCTCTCATGATAAGCGAACCTTAGGCTGGAACCATAAAAGGTTCGCTGCCCATGTGGGCAGCCCATAACCCCCTCGGCCCAATTCAGTTTCATGCGGCCCAACTCCACTAGTAATCGGCCCCATAGGTTAAACCAAGCCCAAGGATGTTCGGGCGGCCCATTTTGATCCCTAATTAATCCAATGATGTCTTGGAACATTACATGGCCCACATATACATTGGTTGGCCCAACTAAGTTCTTTTAGGCCCAATCCAATCTCTTTCGATTCACTATGATCCTAATTGGCCCAATATACTTCTTTGGCCCATTACATGGACATGTAACCATTGATGGACCAACACCATATCCAATGGGCCCATTGTTAACCTAAGTGGCCCATGGACTTTGATTAAGCCTCATGGTTTCATGGGCTTAATGCCTAATGTGTGGCCCCGCGACTTGAGGTAATTGTGAATTGATCTTAAATAGGTTAAGTTTATAGTTCGACATAATTATGAGGTCAATTCATAATTCCAAAGACTTAACAACAATTGGGTCATCTTTCTAAACAAAACATTTATCAAGGATTATCAAACTCATAATCATATGCTATTTTTATGCATAGCAAGTTGTTCATAAAATATCATGACACAATGGTTTCCTTTATCAATTATCAAACAAGTGACTCAAATCATGACTTTCAAGTTCATACAACGTTTCCAAACATGAGAACAAGTATTCATGAGTTAACCAAATCATGATAACACAATTCAATCAATGAATCAAGGTCTATACAACTATAAATCTTATATTTTATGTATGATTACAATGATATAGGAACCAGTTAGAAGTCCTGTTTGCTACTTGCTATTTGTTATAGTTCAGAGTCTACTGCAGACAGGTGAGAACATTAGCCCCTCTTTTTACTGTTTTTACAACTGTTTTGGGGTGGAACACATGATCAAATACTCTTACTTCAATCATATTACATGATACATGTTTATGTTACTTTATAAACATTACAGGTTCACTCTAGAAATCCAAGGGATTTCTCAAATTGTTTCCAAAGGAATTATCAACCGTTTATAATGGTTTTATCAACTGTTTAACATTTTCTACTAAAAATGTTTTAGAAAAGTTCTTTAAACTATTTATATCAGTTTTTACTCAAATGATTTTATAAATGACAGACACTTTTAAATAATGTGACTTATAAACTCTTTTACTCTAAACTCGTATTTTCGAAAATAATCTTTTATAAACCTTGTTATTATACAAGGACACTATCCTATGTACACAATCAGGGTTTCAAAACAAGGTATTCAATCAATGGTTTTCGCGAAGAGGTTCAAACAAAGATTCATTTCATGGTACTCAAACAAGGTTTTCAAATCATGTTATCAAACAAGGCATTAAATCACTGTTTTCTTTTAAAGCAAAGATTAAAAGCATGGTGTCCACTGTTGTAAACAAACTTATAAACCCATCAAGTTTCATATTCATTAGCGTTAGTACTGGGTGATCACAACAAGGGAAAGCGGACACATTTGGGCAGGCCAATTTCTGGAGTTAGCTTTTAAATTAGTTTTATAAACTAACTGCAGATTTCGGTTACGTATGGTTTTATCACTGTTGCTGACAAATTTTCTGACTCCTAACGTAGTTTGGGACTTGATTATATGTTGATTTTCGTGCAAACAGTCTTTGGACTGTTTACACTCATTTTACATACTTGATGTTAGTTTGGTTTGCAGCTCATCCATGTAATTCATTTATTGCTTTAAACATATGCCTTATGTTACAAGTTCATGTTTCAAATGTTAAACCTATTGTTCTCACCAACTACTTCTGTAGTTGACAGTTACTTTTCACGTGTTTCAAGTTATCTGGTGTAAGGCATTTTAAGGACAACTAAGGAGACCGCTTAAGATAGAACAAGATGAAGAAACATGCTAGGATGGATTTAGAAACACACTAAAATCCTGATTGTTTAATTATCTTGTTTGAAGTCTTATTTTGTAAACTATATTTTGGGTCTTTAGTTGTCATTCTTTTGGTAGATAGATTGTCTGTAACTAAACAACTGTCTAAACATTATGAAACTTAGTAATCCATTGTGGTTGTTCTTATTCAATACTTGTGCATGATTCAGCTACTCATACGTCACCGCGCCGTGGATTCCGCACGCGGCGTAGGGGGTGTGACATCCTCCTCAGTATACTACATCTCCATCTCAAGGTCCTCAAAATCAAAGTTCAAGTGATGGGGTACCTACTCCAGCAAATGAGGATCCTGAAGAAGTATTTGAACAAATATTGATTCCCCTTCAAATTCAAATAGAGAAACACCAATTCATGAATCAAGTGCTTTAGATGAATTTGTTCAAAATCAAACAAATTTGGAGGAAATGCTCCCAATTGATCCCAATCCAATTATTGGTAGAATCAAGAAGGATCATCCATCTTCGAATATTATTGGAGATTTAAATCAAAGAACAACAAGGAGAACCTCCCATGAAGCAAACATCTTTCTTTACTCTTGCTTCTTATCCCAAATAGAACCTAAAATATAAAAGAACCTCTTGCTTATGCAAGTTGGGTTGAAGCAATGCAAGAGAGCTACATCAATTCAGAAAACAAGAAGTATGGGAACTTGTTGATCTTCCAAATGGAATGTATCCCATAGGTACTCGTTGGGTTTTCAAAAACAAAAAGGATGATAGAGGTGTTATAATCAAAAATAAAGCTCGTCTGGTTGCTCAAGGATATACTCAAGAAGAAGGTATTGATTATGATGATGTGTTTTCTCTAGTAGCAAGAATTGAAGCAATAAGAATCTTTTTGGCATATGATGCATCAATGAAATTCACAGTATATCAAATGGATGTGAAGTCAGCCTTCTTATATGGAAAATTGCATGAGGAAGTCTATGTTTCTCAACCTCCGGGTTTAAAAATCAAAATTTTCCTTATAGGGTCTTCAAGCTAGATAAAGCTCTTTAGGGTCTTCATCAAGCGCCTAGAGCATGGTACGAAACATTGTCCAGCTATCTTCTAAAGAATCATTTCAAAAGAGGGCTAATAGACAAGACTCTATTTTTGAAGAAAGAAGGAAAAGATTTACTACTTGTTCAAATATATGTTGATGACATCATCTTTGGTTCAACAAACTCTAAACTTTGCAAGGATTTTGAATCACTTATGCATTCCAAATTTCAAATGAGTTATATGGATGAATTAACATTTTTTCTTGGTTTGCAGATGAAGCAGACATTGGATGGAATCTTCACTCATGAATCAAAATATGTCAGTGATATCCTTACTATGTTTAATCTTTCTGATTCAAAGGTAGCTAATACACATGTTGATACAAGAACTAAACTAGATCTTGATCCAAATGGAGTTTCTGTTGATCAGAAACACTATAGATCAATGATCGGTGTGCAATATTTCAATCTAACCCTAAAGAAGCACATCAGATTGTTGTAAAAAGAATTTTTAGATATCTAAAAGGAAAACCCTCCATAGGACTGTGTTATCCAAGGGATGGAGATTTTAATCTTTTTGCTTATATTGATAGTGATTTTGGAGGTTGCAAGTTTGATAGAAAGTCCGCATCTGGTGGATGTCAATTTCTGGGAAATAGATTAGTGTCATGGCAATGCAAGGAACAAATTAATGTTTCTGTATCCACTAATGAAGCTGAGTACATTCCTGCATCTTTATGTTGCTCTCAAGTTCTCCGGATTCAAAACCAGATGCTTGATTTTGGTTATAATTTTCTTAAAACTCCTGTATATATAAATAATCTTGCTGCCATCTTCATAACAAAAAATCATGTTCAACATTCTAAAACAAAACATATTGAAATAAGGTATCATTTTTTAAGGGACAATGTAGAAAAAGGTTTAATAAATCTTGTCCAAGTTGATATTGAATTTCAGTTGGCTGATATTTTCACTAAACCTTTGGATACCTCAAGGTTTGAATTCTAAGTTCAGTCACTAGGAATGATAAATTTACAACAATAAATATTTGATTTATGCAAAATTTTGAAAATGATAGGAATCTTTCTAAATATTTTTTTCTTATGAAAAGGCATAGTTTGATGTATAAAATAATATTGTTATTATAATAAGATTGGTAGACTTTAGAATGTTTGAGAATAAGTTGTGTGAGAAAACTAAATAAAATTTATCAAATGTTGATTATTTTTTTTACTTAAATAAAGTGTATTTTTATATAAGAAATTGAGAATATCGTATACTTGGTTAATTTAAGACAACAAAATCAATAAGAGCATACTTAAGACACCTTAGTCATGCAATGTATAATTATGAATTTCTTAATTAATCCAACCAAATAAGTTCATGCAATAAATTACCCTCTGTTATACTATGTATAGACCTGGATATTTATTGCATCCAAAACAAATAAGAGCATTCATGAGGTACAAATGGTGCAAATTGTAAAAATTTGGTGTTCTTAATGCATCCAATCAAATAAGTGTTTAAAGCACAGTTTTCTTCTTTAAACCAAAGTATTGATTGTCAATATATTTCTAATATGAATATATCTTTCTTTAAATACCTTAAAATCTTCAATATATCAGTCCTAATGTACCTAAAACATGATAAATCTCATTACGCCTATCTCTTATAAATTCTAAAGTTAAAAGGATCATATACCAAAAAAATGTAGTAACATATGTTATATATACTATATAAATGTTTCTTTTCATTCTTTAAATTGTTTAAAAAGATATGGTTCAAAATTTTAGCATAAAAAATACATTATATTAAAAATTATTTGTGTTGAACAACAGATTGCAAATGAGATTATTTACAAAATAAAAATATATTAATAATTTTGAGCAACAGTTAAATAACTCATTTAGGCAAAGATACTTATTGCATTATATGGTCAATTGACCATATTTCCCATAATATACAAAAATTCACAATTTGTGAAACAAAATACAATTTTATTCTTAGTTACATTTGAGTATATAACACATCTGAGTTGAGTTTTATATGATACTTTCTTAAACTTTATCTTTGATAGTGCTAATATATCTACTTCTGTAGCTTCAGGAATCATGAGAACTGAGATTGACTTTGTTCAAATGGATGAACTAATAGTTTGGAAGTTCAAAAGCAAGAAAATTGCATATGAACTCTAAAACATTCATGTCTTCTAAAGTTGATATACTCAATAGGTTGCAGATGTTCTTTGTAACTTTTGTTGCCAATGAACTTGTTCGCAAATGTAATATGTATAGTTAATCCTATGACCATTTGCGAACAGTTGAATAACTTAGAAAGATTGACTGAACTCATCTTTTTGTTAATCGAAATATAAAATGGGAAAGAAATGTTCTTCATATTCGTTTTAATTAAAGTCCATTCAATGGTTGTGGGCCCAAGCCTTTTCACTAAAAAATTTTTGTGGACCCAATTTTACAAAATCTTTCATTAATAATTCCCTAAAATCTTTCATTCTTTTAAATAATTTTGGAAGCATCATCCTTATGGGGGAGATTGTTGGGTATTTTAAAGGATAGATGCTATGTCCAAAATTAGTTCTAATATAAAATCAAAATAAATATAAGGTTTATCAAAATCATTTATTATTAAGTACTTACATATTTATAATCTTATAAATGTAGAGGTGAACACATTGCACTAATAACTCATGTTAACAATGTCTACAGATGTCAATGTTCTTCCCATATAATACTTTGAGATAATGCAACATTCGTGAATAAATGTGGCACAGTTAGAACATTTGCGAATGTTCAACTTGTGCACACTCAGATCATTTGCGAATGAATAAGTGTTGCACAGTTAGAACATTTACGAATGTTCAACTTGTGCACACTCGTATCATCTACAAATGAATGTGTTGCACAGTTAGAACATTTACGTATGTTCAACTTGAGCACACTTAGATCATTTGCGAATGAACAAGTGTTGCATAGTTAGAACATTTACGAATGTTCAGCTTGTGCACACTCAGATCATTTGCGAATGAATAAGTGTTGCACAGTTAGAACATTTACGAATGTTCAGCTTGTGCACACACAAATCATTTGAGAATGAATAAGTGTTGCACAGTTGGAACATTTACGAATGTTCAACTTGTGCACACTCAGATCATTTGCGAATGAATAAGTGTTGCACAGTTAGAACATTTACGAATGTTCAGCTTGTGCATACTCAGATCATTTACAAATGAATGTGCTGCACAGTTAGAACATTTATGAATGTTCAACTTGTGCACACTTAGATCATTTGCGAATGAACAAGTGTTGCACAGTTATAACATTTACGAATGTTTAACTTGTGCACACTCAGATCATTTGCGAATGAATAACTGTTGCACAGTTAGAACATTTACGAATGTTCAACTTGTGCACACTCTGATCATTTGTGAATGAATAAGTGTTGCACAGTTAGAACAATTATGAATGTTCCACTTGTGCACACTCAGATCATTTGCGAAAGAATAAGTGTTGCACAAATAGAACATTTACGAATGTTCAACTTTTGCACACTCAGATCATTTGCGAATTAATAAGTGTTGCACGGTTAGAACATTTGCGAATGTTCAACTTGTGCACACTCAGATCATCTGCGAATGAATAAGTGTTGCACAGTTAGAACATTTACGAATGTTCAACTTGTGCACACTCAGATCATTTGAGAATGAAGAAGTGTTGCACTGTTAGAACATTTACGAATGTTCAAGTTGTGAACACTCAGATCATTTCCGAATGAACAAGTGTTACATAGCTAGAACATTTACGAATGTTCAACTTGTGCACACTCAGATCATTTGTGAATGAACAAGTGTTGCACGGTTAGAACATTTACGAATGTTCAACTTGTGCACACTCAGATCATTTGCAAACTTTCTAACTCTCACTTGTTATGATAGCAGATTTGAAGATAAGTTATGTGGATGAGGTTGCTGCGAAAGAAATAGTAGTTAACTGATCCAATGAACTTTGCGAACAAGTAAACTATTATTCGCAAATGTTCACAGTACTTTCAAGACTTGGTATTTTATTTTTTTTCAATCTGCTGATCCTGACAAGGAAATTGCTGATGCCGATAAAATGTGTTGCTGTTGCTGACAAGGAATGACACCTAAGATGCTGACAAGATCATTTTGACAGCTTAGCCCTTTTGTTTGTTACATTGTATTCTGGGCCCTGATTGGAATGTTTTCATGGGCCCCAATTGTCTATATATATAGAAAGTGATGTAATAGATTTAGCGTAACAATATTTTCAAAAAAAAATCATACAGATACACACACTATCAGCTAGAGAGAGAAAGTTCTAGAGAGAGAAACAAAACCCTAGTGATGCTCTGTGATCGAATGTCTGTTTCTTGATCCTCGCTCCTTTATAATTATCAATTAATGATCAATGAATGACGCATTTAATGTACATATGTTTGTTCGTTTGATCTCTCTCTAACACTTGCTTAAATTAGACGAATTTGTTTGTTTCCGCCGCTCAGAGTTCGGTAAAAACCCTCAACAGTTATTGTTGTTTCAATCCCGATCCTGATGCATATCGACATTAAATATCACTTCATGCGTTATTGTTTTGAAAAGAAACTAATCAATGTTATTAAAATTCACATCGATCACCAGAAATCTGATCTTTACACTAAAGCTTTTGATAAACCCAGTTTTTAATATTTGTTATCAACTAATGGTGTCTTTAAAAAAGCTAAAGTCATTCCTTCAAGTGAGCCAAACAAATGATCATTTCCTTAATTCTTTCTTCTTATATATATATATATATATATATATTCATCTGAATTTCCTTTGCTTATTCAAAAACTCAAAAAGATTTTCAATTTTAGGTTTTTAGGGGGGGAGAAGAAGTGCTACATTGAAAAACCAAAAACATTAAAAAATTTTGAGAAAATGATAAAGTCTTAACTGGAGTGTGATATGTTGCCAGTCATACTAGTTAAAAGCAAAATTGAGTGCATAAACTGAAAGCACATGGGTGTTATGGTATGATGTACTTATAGGCCTGCTTTACTTGTTTCTAGACAATTGATGATTGCTCAGAATGTCTGACTTGTGGGATCTAGTCTAGAAAACTGATTTAAGGGATAAACATGTTATAATTCAAATCATGTGTACATCTTGTATCATAGGATTTTATGAAGTTTCCAATGATTCATGAGTTCAAGTCCGTATACGTGCCATATTGCTGGGTCATGGCCTAGCTGAAGCCGTCCATTCGGATAAGAATGATTAACTCACATAAAAATAAAAGTAAGTTTGCTTTTGTATATGTGCCATACACTAGGTTACAGCCTAATTGAAGCTGTCCATTCATATAAGATAAGCTAGCAAAATACAAAAATAAAAGAAGCTCGATTCCATATATGTGCCATATACTGGGTTGCAGCCTAGTTGAAGCCATCCATTTGGATAGAACAAAATTCTCAGTCAACACAGTTCTGACACATGCCATGTTGCTTTGTAAAGACCTAGCTGAAGCCGTCCATGAGAATTTGTTGAATTTGAGAAACTAATCAAAAGAAATATGCAAAAAGATAATAAATTGGAACCCTATAGAATTTATGATCCTAGGTTTTAAGTTATGCAGAGATCAGTTATAAGCTGATTTTGATCTTTGCTATGTTGACTAGTGTGGGTAACTCAGTCAGTATATATGATTGGTCACTGATTCGTTGAAAAATGAAGTATGGAAAGACTTAAAATGGACAATCATATCAGTAGTTGCATCAAAAACCAAATGTGTCAAAGGGGTAATTCTCTAGGATGCTCAATTGATATGTTCTGGTATATATATTTTACTTTCCTGAAAGACTGCTCACAAAAATGTGTTTTGCTTTTAATAGTTTAGTTGTACAGTTAATGTTTATAAGAAAAATACAAAAAGATTTTTAATTTTCTCTTTAAGTGATCATTTGTTTGTTTAGGTGTTTAGTCTTGCCTAAACTTCTCACCAAACCAGTTAATATCATCAAACCAAACAAAACATCATAACAATTGTGTTTAAGTGCTTGTCTTTGCCAAAATGTTAAAAAGAATTAAGGGAATTTACTCATTCGCACGAATGCATCATTCTAGGTATTCATTCGCCTGAATGAATCACACGGATAAATAGCTTATTCGCATGAACATATCTTACAAATGGCTCACATGCACGAATGTACTTCCAGCATGAATGAGAATCATATTTAAGTCCTTACATTCTTCCGAAGGCTCATTCGTTCTTACCTTCGCTCGCTAACTATGTGTGTGTTTCCATTCGCTTGTTCAGAGTTTTCAATCATCATTTTCATTTTACCAGTATTTTTTCCTCATTCTGATCGTAAAAACTTTATTGAACATTTCAGGTATGTTTTGTATCAAGTTTCACCGTATGTAATCCATTCAATTAACCATTCTTGATCAAGAGTTTAGTGTTTTAGGTTTCGGACTTGTAGCAATCAAATAAACCACAAAAATGGGATACACTCAACCTAAAATCTATCCTAATCACTTAAACGGATTTCTTTGAGAACAATGTTGCTATTTTTGTGATTTGATTGTGGATTTTTTGAAAGTTAGGGTTTAAGAAACTTCGGCCGAATTAATGAAGGTTCATTTGTGTGAAGTCTTAGACGAATGACCTCATTCATCATTAATGAACTCACTCATACGGTTTAGTTTGAGTTGGCACTTCATTCGTTTGTAGATCTCATTCGTGCACTACACTCATTCGCTTAAGGTTTCACTCGTATATAATTTGCCTTATGTTTGAGTCATTCGCACGAATGAAATCAAGTGTTAATAACTTTTCAACTGATTTCATCTCTACTAATATGAACTAACTCATTTATTCTATTTTGATTGCAAATTGTCTGACCTTAGAGCATTTTCGAAGCACAACATCTGTGCTTACCTTGATACATCTACCAAGAATGCGAAACATTTTGTTGAGATTATCACCTTTTTTAGACTGTGTCTTTTCAGCAATCTCCACCATGCACGTACCTTATATATCTCATCGAAAGTGTTTTTGGGGATCTGCAAAGATTGATCGCACAGTATGATGGGGACTTAACTATGGGAGTTCTTATCAAAGCCTTTCTCAGTTCATCCTTTAAGTATATGTGCCATGTCCTAATTCATTGTTTGGGATCAAGGCATGGAGGATTTGATGAACTTCGAGAGACTCTTCAGTCTGCTTTTGGGGCACTCATTCTGAATATTCCTTTCAACTTCTCTGAAATGGTATTCACTCATATGAAGGAGAATACTAGTTCAAAAGGTTATAAGAAGTACCTGATGTACCCCAGGTTTCTTGAGATGATTTTTGATGCTCAGCTGCCTAATGTTCCCAAGATTAATACTGATACCATTCGGTTGGAGCATATGTCAGACACTGCACTTAACCGACTTAAAACTAATAAGGGAAAAGGAAGACAAACCCCAAGATTTTCGCCTCTTTGGACATCTCGTTAACCCTGAATATTTGTTCAAAACCTAAAATCTTATTTCGTGACAGTTTATTAACTATCTAAAATTATTTTAAAACAAAGCACTTCAAACTTTGATTTTCGTAATTTTTAAAACAAAACATAATGTTTTTAAAACAATAAAACCTTTAAATTGTTTTCTTTTTACAAACTTTAGTAAATAAATTTTACAATTTAAATTCTTTTAAAAATATAAAGAAACTTTTGATTGTAAATATTGTTAGAACCTTTATGAACAACTATTTAAACTTTAGTAAATGGAATATTAAAATATTCCAATGTATTAATTCTATACAAATGAGAATATTTAGTTATAAGTAAGAATTAAATATTCCCAAACAATTATTCTTAGACTTTGCTATTAAACAAATGGAATATCAAAAGTATTCAATTTATTTATTATTTATACAATGAAGAATATTTAATTAGAATTGCTAATTAAATATTCGTTAAACTATTATTCTAAGTCTAGTACACATTATCAATGTTAGAACACTAGGATTCCATAGAAGCCATAGATTTTTAGGCAAACATTTGAACTTTAGGCAAACACTTGAACATTAAGACTAAGACATATGTTTTTCATAAACATAAGATAAAAGGTTCTTAGCTTTTCCTCATTCAAACACAAGAAATATTTGGTCAAGGATTAGATGTTATAACAGTGCCTGAACAGTAGACTTGAATAGTAGGGTAGTACTGTAAATGCTTGTACGGAAACTAACTGTAAATCATTTTGTGATAATTCTATGTGAAACAATTTTTGTGAAACAGTGTAGAAGTTCAATACTGACACACAACACACATACACCATACTGTTGTGTTGATAATACTAAAATGTGACATGATAACACGTGTGAGTGACGATTCAAATGAATATATTTGTAAGTTTAACGTTCTAAACCATATCTTATAATTAGAAAATCAAATCGGAAAGTAATGTTGTCGTCGTATTCGTACGGGTAACGATCTATACGAATACACGCGAAAACGATAGGATCCGATGAAACCATAAAAATAAATGTTTTCGAAACTTTATAAATAATAAAAAGATATTTAGAATAATTATTAGGAATTACCACCTAAAAGATTTAAAAACTCTCATTTTTATAAAGATATGTAAATTTGCGTACCATTACGAAAACGACGCGTTAAAATGAAACCGAACACACCCGGGCTATAAAAGCCCTAAATTACCTCTCTTCCTCACCATTAATGCAGATTTCCCTCTCTCTCTTGAATTTTCATTCACTCTCTACTCTCTCTACTTTCAAACCACACTCAACCTAGCTAAAACTTCACCAAATTTGACGTTCTTGATGTCAAAACGATCAGTGGAACAAGAGGAACACGAAAGTACGGAGGATCCACTCCAAAACGAGCTCAACCGATCGTGATTTTAGAGAGAATGTTCGGTTTTCTAGGGTTTTAACCCTTTTGTTACCTCTGATCTTACAAACCAGTTTAAGCGCTTCAAAACTCTTAGGAATCACATGAATATGGCTTAGTAGCACTTGGAATATGTTAATAAGTAGCACGTTTGATCATAGCTGGATATTCTATAAAGTTTAGTATCGACATCAGAACATGCAGCTGATTAGTATCGATGGATTTTCAACAAACCCAGCTCAAACCCCATCGAAACTACTAAGTTCGACAGGTTTAGAATCGATAGAATTGGGAGAATGTTAGTATCGATGCTCTCCAAGGATTAAAGGCTATGTGGCCATCGATACTATGTAGTATCGAGGGCTTAGAAGCTGGAAATTTCAAGGCTGTTGATATTACAATCTCGATGGGCTAATGTTGTGTTACAAGCCTTGGACATCGGTAGAAGGCCATCGATACTATCTTGGTATGGTTGGTATTAATTCTATAATGAAGTCCAAGGGTGGGGAAACAAATGGCTGTCGATATTGAGAGTGTCGAAGAAGCCACAATATCGATGGAGAGGCCTTGGTCGATACTATTAGTATCGACAAGGCTGCTGGGATATTTTTCAAGTCCTTGACAAACCTAAAGCCAACGATACTAAATGAGGACCATCGATACTGATGCTACAGTTAAAGCCAAGCTGATTAAACCTTAAATAAGTACAAATCAACAATTAGGGAGGACAAACAAACTGATAGAAGGGGCTAGGTTCGAAGGATTTGATTAAAAAGCGCATAAGGGTCGGGGTCGATACTATTAGTATCGACACCACTTGTTTGCAAAATCTAACCTTCAATACTATTATACCAATCCCAAACCCAAGTGTTCTGAATAACGCTAGGGTTGGATACAACTAAGAATGAGCAATTGTGAGAGTTGCAAAATCATGAAGTAAGAATAAGGCCATAATACAAGTCATAGGAGTTAGTTATCTTTTAACATATATAAAAGTTGAGATTCTCTAAGTTAAACTTGTATATTATTCAAAATAATTTAACCATTACCATATGGTTAAGGGTTATAATAAGATAACATGTTGGACCAAAAGAACCAATGAGCCTGATCAGAAAATCCTCTAAGTCCTACAGGCTCACAACAACTGAAAAAGAACACAAAGGCTGAAGACAAACAACTGTTGAAGAGAAGATCTGAAGAGTTACAAGCTCTGAAGAACAAGTCTTCAGACGTTGTTCACAACAGCTGAAGTGTTAGCTTTCAGCTGTTGTGGTGTTTAATTTAGTCTTCAGTAGTTTCCTTTCAATACTTGTAAAAAGTCTGATGAGTATTTTACTCATCAGATGTTGTAGTCTTCTTTCAGTAGTTTAGTTATTTTCAGTAGTTATATTTTGTCTGTTAGATATCAACATCTTGTGACATCATCAGACGTCACTGCTTCTATATTAGGGCAGTTGACACATTGAATTGTTTAACGAAGTTATTGCGATTGAATGAATTATTCCTTTTGCAGAAATTCTCTTTCTATAACAAACTTGTGCTTTACTGTTTGATGGAATTAACTTTGTTCTTGCTAATATTGAGCTAATTCATCGTTGAATTCCGTTGCTATTGATCAAATGAGAACATCTGATCCTACAATTGGTATCAGAGCTGGTTAATCATTGATCGATTATACAATTGATCTATGAAACTGCTCAATTCAGTTCTCTGGTTGATCAAATTAGCCGATTAGTAAGAATTCGTTATAGATTGACGTTTTCTGTTAACTTCTGTTGATTTGTTTTTGAATATCAATCTGTGTTGAATCAATTGGTTGGAATTTACATTAATTCATTTGAATTTCATTGATATTGAGTGAATCTGAGATCATGACAACTCCAAACAATGATCCGCACAATACAGGCTCCGCAACCAAGCCTCCTATGCTGGTTCGGAGTGAGTACAACATTTGGCAACGTCGAATGCTACATCACCTGTCAATTAATAGTGTAGGATGTTGGAAATCTGTAGTGCATGGTCCGTATAAACCCATGATCACTGACCCTGAAACTAAAATCATGATTCCGAAACCATCGGATATGTATTCAGATGAGGATATCAAATTGTTTGAAATTGATGCGAAAGCTCATGGTATTCTGGCCATGGCTTTGCCGAATGAGATTTATTCAGGCTTGATGCATCATGATACTGCTCATGATCTCTGGGTTGCACTGAAAGAACAATTCGGTGGAACCGATGAGGTTTTAGCAAACACTAGAGAAATCCTTGCTTAGCAGTATGAGACCTTTTCTCATAGAAAGGGTGAATCATTGACTCAACAATTTGAGCGGTTCTCATGTTTGATTTCTGAATTAAAAATGGTTAAGCAGGAATATACTAATAGTCAGATGAACAACAGATTTCTTAGATCATTGCCTGAGAGATGGGATACTAATACTATTGTCCTACGCTCCAGTGCAAATCTAGAACATCTATCTCTCACCCAACTCCATGGGAAACTCTTAACATTTGAGAGAGAGGTCGAACAGAAAAGAAAGCTGTCTTCATCTGGCAAGCTCACTGATGATTTTATTCCCAGCAATACTGCTTTGATTGGTCAAGAGTCCGAGTTTAATGGGTCTGAATGTTCTTATGATGAACATATTGATTTTTCTACTAACCATGTTGAACATGCTTTTGTGGGAGTTGATGGAAATGCAGGAAATTATGGTGATAATCTGTGTTTTGTGATGGATGACTTGAAAGGAATCCCAGATGATGATCTGGAGGAAATGGATATTTTAAGTCAGATGGCATTAATCAAAATCAGATCTCAAAAGTTCTACAAAAGAACTGGAAGAAAATTTCCCGGATTATCTGGCAAAACCAAAGTTGGTTTTGACAAAGGGAAGTTGAGGTGCCACAAGTGTCACAGGCTTGGTCATTTTGCTAGAGAGTGCAAATCTAATGGACCTAGTTCCTCTGCACCCTTTGTGACCTTTCCTAGCAATAATCCACAAAACAAAGGACAACAATCCTCTGGGTCTGGTCAACAACAATTTTATCCAGCTCATTTTGTACCACAAAGTCCCATGCCTTATCCATATCCTTGCTTTTATATGCCACAATCTACTCACACTCCAGCATTAATTCCTTCACAATCACCTGCTGTTCCTGATCCCAGCAAATCTCAAACAAATCAACAGCCACAACAACAACAACATCAAAGCTTTTTCACCCCTGGAGTAGCTGATTGGAGTAGTTTACCTGATGATTTATCTGATTTCAACATGCAGCTGTACTCTGAAGCTAGTCCACATGGAGGAGATAACCCATTTGGGAATCTTGCATTGATGGCTATTGAGTCAACTGACACCTCAAGTTCAACTTCTTCAACATCACAGGTATCATCTGAATCCAAAGCTAAGTTGTGTTCAGAGTCTTGTGTTTCAGCATTTGCTTCCATTAGAGAAATCAATGTTGAGTTAATCAATGAGAAGTTGGATTTAGAAAGGGTCATGACTAACAATAAAACTGAATTTGAGAAAGTTTTGAATGAAAAAGAGTCTGAAATTTATAAACTCAAGTGTCAATTGTCTGATGAAAAGGCTAGGGTGGAAGTCATGCTTGTAAAACACAATGATCTGAAACAAACACTTGCAGCAACCCAAGTAGAATGTGCAAAATGGGTTGAATCTTGCAAGGGGTTTGAGTTGCTGTTAAACAAGCAAACAGCATCAAATGTGAAGTTTGGTATTGGATACAATCACACTGCTCCTCCAACTGATTATACACCAAAAAATCTTAACTGTGAGTCTGAAGGGGACAGTGTATACCAATCCACCAAATCTTCAGAAAAGTCTGATGCTGAAGAATCATTTGAAAGTGATTCAAGTGCATGCAAATCTGAGTCTGAAACTCTGGATATTGAAACTTATTCTTATTCTCTTGGATGTACAAATGTTATCCAGGATGAAACTTGTCAGGATAGTGTTTTAATTGAAATTGATCCTGATGAAAATGTTTCAAATGACTTCAATTTAAAATTGGTTAAGTCAGATGGGCATGGCACTGGAGAGAAAGATGCACGGCTTCTGATAAGTCAGAATCACTCATCAGTAGTTGTAGAAAAAGCTGATAGTACAACTACTGATAAGTGGAAAGGTGTTGATAGACAAGTGTTGAAGAATAACTCTTCAGAGGTTGTCAACACATCAGCTGTTGTCAATTTGTCTACAAATACTGATGTTCCAAATGTACTGAAGAACAAAAACTCAGTATCTAAGTCATCAGTACTTGTAGATAATCACAAGGGAAAGCAAAAGAGGATGCCTTGTGAAATTTGTAGGCTGTTTAATCATTCCACTGATGAATGCTGGTACAGAAAAGGTTCTAAATTCAACAAAATAAAGCATAAAAACAAAAACATACTCAAAATGAAAACTGAATTTAGTTCCAAGTTTGTACCAGAATCATCAGTAGTTTCAAAATCTGGAAAAACCTCACAAGGAAATGAATCAAGTAACTCCAAGAAAGGTAAAGGGTTGTTCCAGATTCAAAGAAACAACACTTGAAAAATTCTTCATCAGTTAAAGAAACTAAGGTGTTAAAACCCAAAAATCCAAAGTCAGGTCAGAATGTGTCTAATGAAATCAAAATCTTGACACAAAATCATAATCAACTGATGTTAATGATGCAACAACTGCTAGGAAGAGTTAATTTAGCAGAGGCATCTGTTGTCTCATTTCAGAAGAAGAAACCAAAATCTAAAGTCAAGGTTAAATCTTCTGATAAGAATGATTCAAGTGTTGCTTCAACTGAAACTGCTAATTTTGTTTCTTCATGTGTTGAAAGACCCAAAACAAAAATGGTTTGGGTCCCAAAGTCTAACTGAGTGTGTTGGTGTATGCAGGGTCCTTCCGCATGCCAAAATAGCATCTGGTATGTTGACAGCGGAGGATCCATGCATATGACTGGGAGCAGATCTCTTCTTAATGACTATTTTACAGGAAGGAAGGGATTTGTATCCTTTGGAAATGATGCTAAGGGTTACATTATCGGGAAAGGTATGGTAACAAATGGTGAGATTAGGTTTGATGATGTAAATCATGTTGAGAATCTTAAGTATAATCTTCTGAGTGTTAGTCAAATGTGTGATAAGGGTCATATTTCTCTTTTCACCAAGCAAGATTGTAGGATTTTATCTTCTGATGTGTTGCCTCTGATTGGCAAAGTTTTAGATGAGTATACACTCCTTAAGGCTAACAGAGTAGGAAAGGTATATGCCTTTGATTTATCAAAGAAAATCTCTGTTAAAGGTCATCCTTGTTTATTCTCTAAGGCTTCTTTCAAGAAATCCAATCTGTGGCATAGAAGATTAGGTCGTGTGAATATCAAAAACATGAATCAACTGGTGAAACATGGATTGGTTCGAGGTCTTCCCTTAAAGGATTTTAGTTGTGATGAGAATTGCACTGCCTGCTTGAAAGGAAAGCAACACAAAGTCTCTTTTCCTCCAATTGGAGATTCAAAATCCACTGGTTGCTTGCAAATGTTGCACATGGATTTGTTTGGGCCAGTGCAGATAATGTCTATGGCAAAGAAGAAGTACTGTCTAGTTATTGTTGATGATTATTCAAGGTTTGTCTGGACTTTCTTCTTACACTCAAAAGGTGAGGTTGCCAAGGCTATTATGAATTTTGTGTTGTTTGCTGAAAAGCAATATTCTATTCCTGTCAAGTGTGTAAGGAGTGATAATGGCACAGAATTTAGAAATCACATTTTGGATGAATTTTATCTGTCAAAGGGAATTCAGAGGCAGTACAGTATTCCCAGAACTCCTGAACAAAATGGCGTTGTAGAAAGGAAAAATAGGACTTTGATTGAAGCTGCCAGAACAATGCTTGCAGATTCTGGTTTACCACTAACCTTCTGGGCAGAAGCTGTTAACACAGCTTGCTATGTGCAAAACCGGGTTCTAGTAAATCAAAGATGGTTGAAAACTCCTTATGAACTGCTTCATAATTTGACTCCTTTGATTTCCTTCTTCAGAGCTTTTGGGTGTCCATGTTATATCCTTAACACCAAAGATCAACTCACAAAGTTTGATTCAAAAGTTGATGCAGGATATTTTGTTGGCTACTCTTCAACTTGCAAGGCTTATAGAGTGTTCAATTGTAGAACAAAGATTGTTGAAGAAACTCTTCATATTAAATTCAATGAATGTCCCAAAGATTCCATTCCTCAAAATCCTGCTGAGATGTTTGATCTTAACATCTTGCAACATGAATTTCCAGTTGAGCCTAATGGTGAAGCACATGAGGTACTTACAGCAGATCCACCAAAAGCTTCTACAGAAACCACACAAGGAAGTCCTGATGATGAAGATGAAAGTACTCATCTGTTCAGATTTAGTGATAATCTGCCATTGTCTGCTAAATCTGATGCTCCTCTCGCTCCAGTTGCTCCTCCAAATACAAATGCTGATGAAATTCTGGATTCTTCCACATCATTTGAAATTCCAGCTGAATTGTTCCCTGGTTCTTCATCAACATCTGCAGCAGCTGAACCCCCCGCAAACACTTGCACTGATCTTATTCCATATCAAGAACTGAAGGATCATCCATTATCTCAAATTCTTGGTGATATTTCTGCAGGTGTTTCAACAAGAAGTCAATTATCAAACTTTTGTCTCTATGCCTTATTTGTCAGTCAACAAGAGCCAAAGAACTATCACACAGCACTTAGAGACAATGGTTGGGTGGAAGCAATACAGTTGGAGTTGTTGCAGTTCCAGAAACAACAAGTCTGGGAGCTGGTTCCTTTACCCAAGGTAAGTGTGCAATAGGCACTAAATGGGTGTTTAGGAATAAAACTGATGAAAATGGTCAAATAGTTAAGAACAAGGCCAGACTAGTTGTACAGAGGTTCTCTCAGGAAGAAGGTATTGATTATGATGAGACTTTTGCCCCTGTAGCTAGACTGGAAGCAATTAGATTGTTTTTAGCATATGCTGCCTTACACAAACTAAAAGTTTTTCAAATGGATGTCAAAAGTGCTTTCTTATATGGTAAAATAAAAGAGGAAGTGTATGTGTGTCAACCACCAGGGTTTGAGGACAATAAACATCCTGATTGGGTGTACAAGCTTGATAAAGCTCTTTATGGGCTGAAGCAAGCACCTAGAGCCTGGTATGACACTCTATCCACTTTTCTTCTTAAAAATAATTTCACTAGAGGCTCCATTGATAAAACTTTGTTCATACAGAGAGTAGGACAACATAAGCTTCTTGTTCAAATTTATGTTGATGACATCATTTTTGCTTCATCTGATCCAAAGTTGTGTGCTGAGTTTACTGAATTAATGACCAAACATTTTGAAATGAGTGCCATGGGGGAATTACAGTTTTTCTTGGGTCTTCAAATCAAACAAAGTACTGATGGCATTTTCATTCATCAAGCCAAATACACAAAAGATTTGTTAAAGAAATTTGATTTGCAAAACTGTAAACCATGTTCTAACCCCATGAGCAGCACCACACAACTTGATGCAGATTTGAAAGGTAAATCAGTTGATGAAACTCTTTATAGATGTATGATTGGGTCCTTGATGTATCTCACAGCATCTAGGCCAGACATTATGTTTGCTACATGTGTTTGTGCTAGATTTCAGGCTACACCTAAAGAATCTCATTTAATTGCTGTGAAAAGAATTTTCAGATACTTGCAGGGCACTCAATCTCTGGGAATTTGGTACTCCAATGGGCATTCCTGCAAGCTGGTTGCTTTCTCTGATAGTGACTATGCAGGATGCAAACTTACCAGAAAATCAACCTCTGGTGGTTGTCAGTTTTTGGGAAACTGTCTGGTTTCTTGGAAAAGTAAGAAACAAACATCTGTGGCCACTTCCACTGCTGAGGCCGAGTACATTGCTGCTGCAAGTTGTACTTCACAAATTCTCTGGCTTCAGACTCAACTCTTGGATTATGGCATCAAAGAGTCTAAGACACCATTGTTAATGGACAGTGCCTCAGCTCTTTGTATTGTCAAGAATCCAGTTCAGCACTCTAGGACCAAACATATTGAGATCAGACATCATTTTATAAGAGATTGTTTTGAAAAGGGTCTGATTGATCCAAAGTTTGTTCCTAGTGCTGATGAGCTTGCAGACATTTTTACTAAGCCTTTAGACACCTCCACTTTTCAAAACTTAGTTCTAAGGCTTGGTATGCTGCAACTTGAATAGATTGGTTTTTCCACAAATAAACTTTCAATTTTCAAAAATCCAAAAATATTACATTTTCTGTTAACAATAAAATTTTCTTTATCACCTTGAACTTTTTGATATTTTCAGTAAATACTGATAAATATCAGAAGTACTGATTCAAGGACAGATATGACCTTTATCAATACTCTAAGTTACAAGTACTGATGGGTGTTGATTCACTAAGTACTGAAGGTCAAATATTTCTCACAAATGCTGATGCACATATTCTGTTCACAATTTCTGATGAACAAATCTTTCACAAATGCTGATGAACAAATTCTGTTCACAAGTTCTGATGAACAAATCTATCACAAATGCTGATGAACAAATTCTGTTCACATGTTCTGATGAACATATTTTTCACAAAGTCTGATGAGCAACTGCTGAAAACAACTGATGAACAAAATCTGTCGACAACATCTGATGAGTAACTTTACTCTTCAGATGTTTCAACCTCTGCTGTTTTCTCTATTTAACTCAAACCTTCTTCAGTTGTTTCATTATCACTTCCTCAGAACTTTAAACCTTTTTCAAAAACCTATCTTCCCTCTCAAGTATCTGCATCCATGGCGACCATAAACCTGAAACCTCGTCATAACTCCGTGGCTTATCTTACCAAATCCTCTTTCTGTTCCAAGTTTGATGAAGCAGTTGACTTAATGAATGCCTCACAATTTCAAATCGCCTTTCTCATAAATCCCACACTTCATGTTGAATCCATTCATCAATTTTGGATGAATGTCGAGCTCATCAACATCGACACTGGTCTGATATCTCTTCGTTCAACAGTAAATGGTCATAATGTGCACATCAGTCCAGCTGAACTAAGGGAGGTACTCCAACTTGATGATGCGAACTTGGTCACGCAATTCCCAAAGAACCAACTTGACCTCTGTTTCACAAGTCATGAATATCAAGGTGACCTAAGTGATTCAACTCTGTACAAGAAGAATTTCAATGATCCGGAGCGTCTGATATTTCATATGATCAACATTTGCTTGGCTCCGAAATCTTCCTCATGGGACCAGATGTCATCCAGGTGGCAACAGGTATTGTACTCAATTCTGGAATCTCAAAAACTAAATTTTTCACAAATTTGTTTTCAGAATTAACTGAACATGCTGCTAAGCCTGTTTCTTCTAGATGGCTACTTTATCCACGATTTATCATGGCCATCATAGAAAAACAGTTACAGCACAATGGCCTTGTTGGTCAGGGGATCTCTGCTCCAGCAGTTCTGTTGGAAGTATATTCCCGACACAACTCAAACCTCACTCTCAAAGAGGCTGCCCGAAAGCTAAAACCCAAGCAGAGGGAACCCACAGTCTCCACTTCAAAATTCAAATCCAAAGTCCCCACCAAATCAAAATCCAAAAGCCCAAAAAGGCTGCTCAGGGAAATGAGTCCCCTGAGTCTGCCCATGCCTCACCAAGGCATGATATGGACACTGGGCAAGTAGTCCCATGGTCATCTCCACCAGCTCAAACCGCCCAGGATTCATCTCAACAGGAACCTGGTGCAACCTTTGAAGGGGCAGACACATTTCTAGAACCTCTTTCAGTTGAAAAGGTTTCTATTGAACAGCACCACTCTCCCCGGGTGCATTCTGCTTCACAGCCAAATCCTATGGAAACCACCCAACAAAGCCCAACTTTTGTTATTGAACAAATCCTGGATCAGTTGAACACTCCTATCCCCACCCAGACACCTATCACTACTGGGATTAGCTCCCACATTGAGGGGGAGGATCAAAGTGTCTCTGATAACCCACAGGACTTTGACTACCAAATCAGATCTCCTAGTGTGGAAAGAGAGATTCTGATATCTGACAGGGCTGCTACTTCCTCACCTCCATCATTTGGAGTGATTGATAGTAGTAACATAACTAAGACCCTGTCAGAGGCAACAACTGATGAAGGGATTACCCCTGAAGTTGGAAGTCTCCAGTTCCAAGAAAAAAGGGCACCTGAGCATGTTGAGCCACACTCAACTCAGGTAGATCCTGATACTATCAGGACGTCAGATGATTTAGCCAAGGCTACTGATGACCAACTGACTCTTGCTGATGTTCTGCAACAGAACAAAATCCTTGAGGCTGAGGTTTGTAGGCTCAATGAGCTACTCACCAAGATGTCCAAGGACAAAAGACCATCTTCCCCTATTACCCTACAGATGGCACCTTCTAATCTTGAAGGTCACACAAACACTTCCACCTCTACTCCACAATTTCAAAAGCCACCAGCCTCTGCTTCAGGCACTAATCCTTTGGGTTCAAGCCCCCCAGAGGCATTAGCTGCTGTCCTTCTCACACTTATCCCTCTCATCACTCCCTTACTAAAGAACATCATAACTCAAGCCCTTGATGAGAGGCTACCCTCACAATCTCAAATACAACAAATGGTAGATGCTGCTGTGACTGCCAAGCTTACTTCTATTCACACTCCTTTTTCCCCTGCAGCCAAAAGGGGGAGTTAGGAACAGACTCAGTGT